>CAUYLG010031640.1:0-14094 GCA_963573385.1 Cacajao melanocephalus | reverse complement strand
ATACACCATGGAATACTATGCAGCCATAAAAAAACGACGAGTTTGTGTCGTTTGTAGGGACATGGATGAATCTGGAAACCATCATTCTCAGCAAACTGACACAAGAACAGAAAATCAAACACCGCATGTTCTCACTCATAGGTGGGTGTTGGACAATGAGAACACATGGACACAGGGAGGGGAGCATCACACACTGGGGTCTGTTTGGGGGGGCAAAGGGAGGGACAGCGGGGGGGTGGGGATGTCAGGGAGGGATAACATGGGGAGAAAAGCCAGATGTAGGTGACAGGGGGATGGAGGCAGCAAACCACATTGCCATGTGTGTACTTATGCAACAATCTTGCATGATCTGCACATGTACCACAGAACCTAAAGTACAATTAAAAAAAAAAGAAAAATAAAATAAAATGAGAAAATTTAATAAAGAGATGTAGTGGGGATAGCTTTATATATGCTTTTTAATAAAGTGTGTTAACTGCACCTTTAACCTTCCCCCCTCCATGGCTCCTTCTATTTTCTTTCTTCCTCCCTCAAAAATCCTGTTTAGCTTCTTTAGGCAAACTTAGTCTCCCTTAGCCAGAAGAAAAAACTTTTGATAATTCAGTAAAATCAAACCAAACAAAACCAAATCCAGAGTTACTAACCTAATATCTCTCAGTCAGACTCGTGGGGCTCCTCAGTTTATCCTGTCACACTACCAACAGAAAAAAGGCTCTGACACAATCTGTATTCTCACCAAACATGGCAGAAGGATACCATGAGTTCTAGTACTAGTATTTGTATTGATTTATTGTTAGTTTCTGTCTCAATTGCCATAAGAAATACCACCCCCAAATGCTGTAGTGTAAAAGGGCTGACGTTTATTTATTTTACCTGAAAGCTCAAAGCTTGGTTCCATGGGGTTGGTAGGGTAGCTTTGTCATTCTTAACATCTGGCTTCCATCTCTGGTCCAAAGTGGTTGCTTGGACCCTCATCATCACATTTGCATTCAGCCAGTGGGAAAGGAGAAAAGCAAGAATATATATTTCTTTAAAGGACATGACCCAGAAGTGGCAGATGTCACTTATTTTCACCTGCCATTGGCAGATCTAGACCTGTGACCATACCTAGCTGCAAAGAAGGCTAGAAAAATTACTCTAGCTGGGTGCCCAGCTAAACTTAGGAGTTCTGTAATATAATGAAAGGGAGAGTAGGTATTGGTAAACAACTGTCTCTGCCACAGTACACCTACCTGCCACTTAAATATTCATGAGCTTTTCTTTTCACATAGAACATATTTGCCTTCTCCCCAAGGGAGACATTGCAAGTACCTTATACAATTACAGCATCTAAGATTAGATAAATGTCCTTATTATCTGCCAGGTTGTCTGCCACCCTCCATACCCCACATTACTGGGGGAATAGGAATAAGATAATTGCGGTAGAAACTCACATTCACAAAAGGGAGGAATGCAACAGTGTGGGACAGCAGTCACTGGTCCACAGCGATGACCAAATCCTACCAGGCTGGATTTTCAAAGACAACATGAGCTGAAAGTAGAGAAAGCGATTTGTTTGGATCCTGGTTCAGCTTTATGAAAGGACTCTTGATGTCCACTGTCATCTGTGGACCCAGAAGATGCCATCTGGGTTGTTCCTACCATTATTCTCCATGTGTACACTTAAAGTAGATATTGGAGAGTGTACCTTTCTTGGGGGCTTCACCACTTTTACAGCCTATTTCCCATTGTGGTCATGAGAGATTAGAGTTTGCTTCAGGAGCCAAAAGCCATGGACAAGAAGGGATTGTGATTTCTTTGGCAATGTAGTTGCCTGGAAAACTTAGCAGGATTCCTCTTTATTAGCTTACAAGGCATTTCCGTATGAAGTTTTCCCCAATATTCCTTTATTGTCTTTTTATTGCCCAAAACATTCATAGTGATATCCCTTCTCTCTTTCCTGTTATTGGTAATTTTCTCCTCTTTACTTGATCAGTCCTCTTTTAGGTTTATTAATTTTATTGATCTTTCCAAAGTGCCCAGGTCTCTGCTGTTTTTTGTTTCCATTTTATCTTTATTATGTTTGCCTTCTACTTGCTTTGGATTAAATATTCTCTCTGTATCTAACATCTATTATCCTTTCTTCTATTAGCTTCATAGTTTTATTTTCATAATAAAATATTTATTCCTCTTGACCTTTATATATTATGTAAGGTTTGGGATGTAACTTAATTTTATCCACGTTTGTCAGTTTTCCAAACACTATTGATTAAGTAGTCTCCTCTTTTCCCTAATGCTACTTTCTATTATATCAAGCTCTTTGTATATATGTGAATTTGTTTCTGGGATCTTTATTGTGTTTTTTCTATTAGGCCACTTGCCTTTTCTCAACCAGCATCTTAATTACTATATACTAATTGCTATGGCTTTGTAACATGCCTATCAGACATTTAAGTCTTCCTTTACATTACAAATAATTTTCCTCTGGTACTATCTCAACCTCTTTCTCATTTATGCTTCACATTTTATGTTAACATCTTTTTCTACCAAATTTTCAGACACTTTGTGTAAAGATGAACATATTTTTCCTCTCAATGCAAATGACTTTTTATTTTAGAATTTTCATACACCCAATAATCCATACTAATAAACAGTATATAGTCCATTATCATTATTCATAGATTCCATATTTGAGAATTAGCTTACTTGATAAAATTTAGTTGTAACTCCAGAATCAATACTCATGGTCGTTTTGTGTCATTTGCGGATATGCCTAGATCAACAAAAATTTTCAGTCACCCTAGGTGCACATTCTCAGCTGATGTCAAACAAGACAACGCAGCCAGGCATGGTGGCTCATGCCTGTAATCCCAGCACTTCAGGAGGCTGAAGCGGGCAGATCACCTGAGGTCAGGAGTTTGAGACAGCCTGGCCAACATGGTGAAACCCCGTCTCTACTAAAAATAAAAAATTAGCCAGGTGTGATAGCTTACACCTGTAATCTCAGCTACTCAAGAGGTTGAGGCAGGAGAACCACTTGAACCCAGGAGGCAGAGGTTTCAGTGAGCTGAGATCTTGCCACTGCACTCTAGCCTGGGCAACAAACAGAGTGAGACTCTGTCTCAAAAAGACAAAAAAACAAAGAAACAAACAGAACAAGACAGCACTCCATTTTCTTGTTTTAGCTCTCAGTTATAATAATCCCCTTGTGTACTTGCTTATTTTATTCTTCTATTTTAGAAATTTGTCTATAAACACATGACCTTCACTATTTTAAATTGCTCTGTAGTTTTCGATTGTATGAGTGCATGATGATTTATGTAATCAGTCCCTTATTGATGGACATATCAATTTTTCCAGTGCTTTGCTAAAATAATTATTAATAGTATAAAAATTGTTTTACAGGTGCTTTTTAAAAATGGGATTCATCAGTGTGCCATCTTTACAGTTCATATATTGGTTTCTTTGAAGGTCTTATTCTTTCTTTCTCATTGAGATTGCTTTCAATTGTTTAATCCAGATTTTGCATGTTAGATTTTTTTCTCTTCTTAAACTGTATTTCGCCTTTTAGAGGTTTTGCCCATTAGATTGATTTGGGTGTGGATAGCCATCCATATCTATACTGTGCTTTCTTGAAGGTCTGATTCGAGCAATATGATATGTCTTTAAGTGCTAACAGGAACTCCAAGATGATATGATTACTTTCTTCCATAATTCCTATCACTTTTTTCATGGTTTCAAGTAAATCGAGATTGGCCTTCCTTATTACTTTCTTAACCTTCACTGCTTCTTCTGAGAAAACATAATAATATCAATTCAACAATTTATTAAATATTATATATAAATTGTATATACATAACCATATTTAGATTATGATTATTATTGTCAAAGTCAACTTACGCATTAGAAAAGGAGCAAGATAATGGATAATGTACCACAGTGTTAAGAGTGGTTTTATTTAGTGATGAGACCATAGGTAGTTAATTTTCTTTGTTTTTTTCTTTCCTAGATTTTAAAAAGTTAACGTGTAACTTTTAAAATTAAACAAATTTTCACCTATTCTGGCAGAATCAGATTTTCAGCCAATGTTTGGATGGTTGAAATCTCCCAGCAGAGTATCTTGTCCTTCTGCTAATTTGGGAAACTGTTAGGAAAACGTTGTCTATTTCTTCTGGTTGGCCCATGATCTGTTGCCTTTTTTCAAGATGATATAATGTCTGTTTTTCTGTTGTTTTGTCTTTGTCCAAAAGCTCTTCACCATAATCTCAGAATAAACCAAAGCCATCACGCATAAAGACGTGTACACCCACATACAATGCGTGCATGCATCCCTCCCACACTCACACACTTTTTCACACACACAAACACACATACCTACTCATTAGAAGTTATCCATTGTGCCTGAAAGCAGGCAGCACTAAGGCCAATTACAAGTATTATTCATCAAATCTGTATATATTTTGTCAGGCTATTTCTGGCAACAATAGAAAGATTTGATTGTAGAAGAGAATGTTTCCAGTCATCAGATTTAGATTAAAGATATTTTTTAAAAGATCTATTTGTGAATGCTGCATTATAACTGTGTGCAGAAAGAAGCCCTTAAGCAAGGACAAACTATAACGTATTAACAGGAAAATTGAATTATGTCGACAGAACACTGGTTGCCCACACCAGTGACTTCATGAGATGATCATGTGTAAATTGTAAAACTCATAGTCAAGAGAATTTCTCATTTGCGGGACCCTTGCCTAAAGACACATAAACACTTCTTTGCGTTAATAGATAAAGACGAGTTTCTATGCAAAGGACCCTTTGTGTTTAGAAAAAACAAAGTCTAGTTTCTATGGTTATTTTTCTGGTAAATTTGCCTTATTAAACATACAAGTTTTACCTGGTTTCAGACATAAGAATCTTATGTTTTTACTTCTGGAGACGCTGAAGGCTACCCCAAGTAAGATAGCCTTGCTACCTGCTAGGGATCTTTGTCGGTACTACTGAAGTAAAGTGGCTAGATTCTATTAAAAGAAAGATTTTCACATCCAAGGCGAGGGCCTTAGAGTTTGGTAATTAAGAATCTAGGCTTTGGAATCAGATGACCTTGTCTTGAATTTTAGATCTACAACTATTAGCATTGTAACTTTAAATCCCTTAACCTTCCTTTTTGTTTGTTTGAGGCAGGGTCTCCCTCTGTCACCCAGGCTGGAATGCAGTGGTGTGATCTTGGCTTACTGCAACTTCTGCCTCCCGGGTTCAAGCCATTCTCTTGCCGCAGCCCCCTAAGCAGTTGGGACTATAGGCACATGCCACCATGCCTGGCTTTTTTTTTTTTTTTTGTATTTTTTGTGGAGACAGGGTTTCACCATTTTCCCAGGCTTGTCTCGAACTCCTGAGCTCAGGTAATCCACCTGCCTGTGCCTCCCAAAGTGCTGGGTTAACAGGCATGAGCCACCCTGCTCAGCCACCTTTTCTAAAGATTCATTTCCTTGCCTGTCTAATTTTGAGAGTTAAACAACGCAATATATGTAAAGCATTTAGCAGTTCCTACCACACTTGATAAATGAGAACTACGCAGTAACTATTATAACTATTATGAGTGTCAATAATACTATAAACTGCTAATTTGAGATACTTTCTCATCCCCAGCACTCTCAACTCTGGACAACACTTACTAGACAGCACCTTGGGGAGCTGCCTCAGGCTGTCTCTTCCTGATGATATGTCTTCTTTTACCTCATCAACTCTTTTTGTCCAGACAGGTGAATGACACAAACAACAAAGTGGTCATTTAGTAGGAATGCTGTGAGATTTAGCAAAGCTTTGAAGTTTTGGGTCAGAAGACTGTCTAGACACACATTAATAATTTGGTTTTAAAAAGCGGGGACAAACAAAAGCTAACTGCTAAAAAGTGGGGACGGCTTAAAGTTATATAGCTATTTTCAAAGAGTTTGGAAACATTATAGAAAGTATTTGTAATCCAGGTATAGCATAAGCCTTTTTCTCTTTAACATGTAACCCCTAGGACATAAAGAGCCTCTCTCTGCAGTTATAAAAGCAGTTCTCATGGATCTGTTCCATTTCCCATCTGAAAGAAAAACTCCTGCACCTGGGCAAGGCTTCCCTGGTAACAGAAGCCAAAGGCAATGTTTGGATCTACCATTAAATTAAAGTCTGTTGGGAGTTCCGAAGAAAACAGAAACCTCATTTGTTCCCCCAAACAGCGTTATGTAAACTGGCACACAGTAGGACCTCAGGTTATATTTGCTGAGTAAATAAATGAATAGATGGATGGATGAAGAGGTAACTCGATGATGTCTCTCTTTGTGTTCTGACTTCAGAGGCACCAGAAACTGTTCAGCCGGGTGCTGTGGCCCAGGCTGCCAGCTCACATTCTTTGCCACACATTAAGCAGCAGCTGTGGAGCGAAGAATGCTACCATGGCAAGCTGAGCAGGAAGGCGGCAGAGAGCCTCTTGGTAAAGGATGGGGACTTTTTGGTTCGAGAGAGTGCAACATCTCCTGGCCAATATGTGCTGAGTGGACTACAGGGAGGCCAAGCAAAACATCTTCTTCTGGTGGATCCTGAAGGCAAGGTATCATTGACTTCTCATTAGAGGTTTCACAGGATGTTGTTCTATTAAGCATACCCTGAATGATTTCCAAAACCTGGTATGGAATAGTGTTCAAGGCTAAGTATTTGCTTTTTCTGGAACCTTCCAGCTGGAGCAGGACATGCTAACTAAAGGGTGGTGGAGGGGTTAGAGTAGGAGGCCACCCTGGAGTATCAAGCAGAGGACAGCCTCTTTCTGCCTTTTTCATTTCAATTCCATGAATTAAATGAATACCTACTATATAGAAGTAAAGGAATTCACAGCTGACTGTTGTTCAGTATCACATACATAGTCCTTGCTCTCAGGGTGCTGATAATTTTATAAAACGGGCACTTAAATAAGTATAATATAAAGCTGAATGAGATAAGAATGGTTCAACCAACATTATGGTGTTTCTCAGAATAGAGAGGTCATTCTGGTTGAGGCAAACTGAGAAGTCTTCTTATAGGGTCCATCATGTAAAGCAAACCTTGAAATAAGGCAAAATTTCAAAAGTGGTGTTATAAGTAAAATTTTGATGCTGCAAAAGAAATAGCACTCAAAGATAAATCCACTCAGCAAGGCAGTTTACTTGTGTGGAAATGTATGCCTCATGGACGGAGCAATGGCGAGCACACACTTGGTTGGACAAGGAAGGAAAAGGGGTACTTATTCCTGATGGAGGTTGCCCTACCACTGTGTCGTTCCCCTATTGGCTAGGGTTAGACAGCACAGGCTAGACTAATCCTGATTGGCTATTTTAAAGAGAGAAGCATTATGAGCCAGAGTGGCAGGGTGGCTGGTTTGGCAGGAAGGACGGTTAAGGCAGGTCAGAGCAGGTAGCCAGGGGTGACCTAGGTCAAAGCAGGTGACTGGAGCAGGTGACCAGCGCAGGTGACTGAAGCAGGTGAGCAGGATGAGTCAGGGTGGAGCCAGGGTCAGGAGGAACAGATGTGAACTACTGATTAGAACTGGTGGAGAAGGTTGTTTACTGAAACTACTAGGAAGTTAAACTTTAAAATGGAGGACAAAGAACTGAACATACTGACATAGTGATTCTTTAAAGAGAAATTTAGAACTCATCATAGCCAACAGGGGAACATTTGGAGTATAGGGAAGGAACCATAGGAGCAGACAGAGTAATAGAATGGTATTAAGTCAATAGAAGATGAATGGCAGTAGCAAAGAATGCCTGTAGACAGAAAATTATCCTTGGAAAGGTATGTTAGAGCCATCAATATGGGGCAGAAATATAGACCAAAATGGCTAATTTGCCAGGCAGTGGGGAGACATTGGCAGTTTTGAGACAAATCATTCAATCAAAGCCCATGTGAGTGGTGGCATCAGCAAGATGGCAGAATAGGAAGTCTCAGCCCTTGTTCCCCCAACAGAAACACAGAATTAACAACTCTATATTGACCAAAACACCTTTATGAGACCTACAAAATTCACGTAAAAAGTTGCAATATCCCAGGTGAGCATAGAGCTGAAAATGGTCATGTTGAAACAGGTAAGAAGAACAATTTCACTTTACCTGCATCAACTCCTTCCCCAAATCAGCATAGCCTAGTTGCAGGAAAGAATTCCATGTCTCATGACTTCTCCCTTGGGGAAATGAGGGAAAAAGAAGAGTAGAGCTTGCCTGCCATGTTCTGGCTTTTCAGTGGGTTGCCTGAGGGACTGGTTTCTGTCTCACTTCACATGGAGTGCTAATGGTACTACTTTATTTTGGATGCTCAGGAGCCACTGAGAACAAAGAAGAGCACAGGGTAGCTTGCTGCAGCTGGCAATCCTCAGTACAAATAGGAGAAAGTACACAACCTGAAGGTTCTCCTTCAGGAGGGAGGGAGGGGAGTAAAGTATGTGTCCAGAATTCCAGCTTTTTGGAGGGATGCCTGATGAATCAGTATCTGTCCTGCCACTTGGGGCACTGAAAGGAAGCTGGCATACCTTAGATGCCTGTGGCCATGGAGAACAAGGTAGCGTGAGGTGGCTTGCTGCTATAAAACCAGAGAACTTGCAATGCCACAGACATCAGAAGGAGCGAAAGATTACAACTTCCTGAAAAACTGGCAAGCCTCTGTAATTGAAAAATTGAACACATAGGCCCAGAAAAGTCACATCTTCCCACAGAAAGTTTTGGGAGACCCCCAGAATCTCTCTTTGGGCTGGTTGGTGTGATTCTTCCTTTGTATGAAGCTAGCTTGTAAGAAAAGGAGACGTGGCTATTTTTCAAATGCATAGATCCCAACACAAAGATATGAAACTCAAAAAGAATCAGGGAAACATGGCCCAAACAAACAAAAAAAATAAATCTCTAGAAACAGATCCTAAAGAAACAGAAGCATATGAATTAAGTGACAAAGAATTCAAAATAAGTATAATAAAGATGCTCTATGAACTCAATAACACCATCCATGAACAAAGTGAGAATATCAACATAGGAAGAGAAAATATAAAAAAGAGCCAGATAGAAATTTTGGAGCTGAAGAATATAATAAATGAACTGAAAAATTCACTAGAGGGGTTCAACAGCAGACTTGATTGAGCAGGAGAAAAAAAATAGCAAACTCAAAGACAGGTCATTTTAAATTCTTCAGAAAAAGGAATGACAACAAAAAAAATAATTTAAAAAGTAAAGAAAACCTAAGGAATTTATGATATGTCATCAAGCAGACCAATTTATACAAAAAGGGAGAGGGAAATTTATACAAAATTTATACAAAAAGGGAGAGGGAAAGGGGGCAGAAAGCTTATTTAAAGAAATAATCTCTGAAATCTTCCCAAGTAAGGTATGAAAATGAACATCAGATTCAAGAATACCAATGGGCTCCAACTATTAGGAACCCAAAGACATTCACTTCATGACACGTTATAATCAAATTGTCCAAAAAAGAATTTTGAAAGCAGCAAGAGAAGAGACTCATTATATACAAGAAGAAGATATCCATAAGGCTATCAGCATGTTTATCTTAACCCCCATAAGACTATCAGTAGGTTCAATATATTCAAAATGCTAAAAGAAAAAAGACTGCCAACCAAGAATACTCTTATCTGACAAAACCATCCTTTTTTTCTCTTTTTTTGACAGAGAGTTTTACCCTTGTTACCCAGGCTGGAGTGCAATGGTGCAATCTTGGCTCCCTGCAACCTCCACCTCCTGAGTTCAGGTGATTCTCCTGCCTCAGCCGCCCAAGTAGCTGGGATTACACGCATCTGCCACCACACCCAGCTAATTTTTTTGTATTTTTAGTAGAGACAGGCTTTTGCCATGTTGGCCAGGCTGATCTTGAATTCCTGATCTCAGATGATCCACCTGCCTTGGCATCCCAAAGTGCTGGGATTATAGGCGTGAACCACTGCACCCAGCCAAAACCATCCTTTAAAAATGAAGGAGAAATATAGACTTTATGAGATAAACAAAAGATGAGGAATTTGTTACTACTAGATCTGCCTTACAAGAAATGCTAAAGTCCTTCAAGTTGAAACAAAAGGGTACTAAACAGTAATGTGAAAGCATATGAAAGAACAAAGCTTGCTGGTCAAGTTAAATATATAGACAAATACAGAGTATAGTAATATTATAATGGCAGTATGTAAATAACCATTGATTCTGGTTATAAAGGTTAAAAGACAAAAGTATGAAATATAAGTCATGTATCCCTTAACAGTGGGGAAATGTTATGAGGAATACATTGCTAGATGATTTTTTTATTGTGCAAACATTTTAGAATATATGCACACAAACCTACATGGTATAGCCTACTACACACCCAGGCTATCTGGTATAGCCTATTGCTTCTAGGCGGCAAACCTGTACCACATGTTACTGTACTGAATACTGTAGGCAATTGTAACACAAAGGTAAATATTTGTGTATGTAAACATAGAAAACATACAGTAAAACAGGATATAAAAGATTTTAAATGGGACACCTATATAGAACATTGACTGTGAATGAAGCTTGCAGGACTGGAAATTGCTTTGAATGAGTCAGCGAGTGAGTGGTAAGTGAATATAAAGACCTAGGACATTACTGCACACTACTGCAGACTTTATAAACACTATACACTTAGACCACACTGAATTTATTTTTCTAAATTTTCTTCGATAATAAATTAACTTGAGTTTACTGCAAATTCTTTACTTTGTAAACATTTAAATTATTTTAATTTTTTGACTTTTTGTAATAATATTTAGCTTAAAATATAGGTTATACAGCAGTACAAAAATATTTTTCTTTATACCCTTATTCCATATGCTTTTTCCTATTTAAAAATTTTTAATTTATATTTTTTACTTTTAAACTTTTTTGTTGTTAAAAATACAGTCAGAAACACAGACATTAGGCTTGCACTAGACAGGGGCATGATCATCAATCACTGACTTCTATCTCCATATATTGTTTCACAGTCTTCAATGGACAATAACGTGCATGGAGCAGTCATCTCCTAAGATAACAATGCCTTATTCTAGAATATCTCCTAAAGGACCTGCCTGAGTCTCTTGAGAAAGTGTCACTATTTTCAGAAATATGACCATGGCGGTTTGCTTAGTTTGTTTCTTTTTTCATCATAGATTTGCTCGTAAGCAGATAATGCAACATGACCATTCTTTTTGATTAATGAATACCTTTTGGTGTTGGGGTTCATATTTTCAATCTTTTCAAGAAGCTTGGTAAAGTCTGAAAAAGCTTCTGCTAAACTCTTTATTGTTAATTTTTGAAGGGTTCTTCTTTTTCTTCACCTGCACTTTCCTTTTCTCTCCTTTTCAGCTATGCCTCCCTGTTTAAGTTCCAACAACTCCCCATTAGTTAAGTCTTCAGGACAACTACATTAGGCAACAGGAATTTTTCAGCTTCATTATAATCTCATGGGATCACCATTATATATGCAGTCTGTTGTTAATCAAAATGTCATTATGCAGCAATAACTATAAAACTATACATTAATGAATACACAAAATTTTAAAATGTAATTTGTGACATCAATAACATAAAATTGTGTGTGGAGAAATAACAGTGTAGAGTATTTATACATGATGAATTTAAGTTGTTACCAGTTTAAAATAGATTGCTATAGCTATGTTTTATGTGAGCCCCATGGTAATTGCAAAGAAAATACTTATGGAAGATACACAAAACAAAACGATAAAGGAATTAAAGCCTATTCACTGTGAAAAATCAATGAAATACAAAGGAAGACAGCAAGAGAGGAAAAGCTAGACCAAAAAAAAAAGCTTTAAGACAGAAAACAAGAAATAGAATGGTAATAGTTCTTCTCTATTAATAATTACTTTAAAGTAAATGTATTTAACTCTCTAATCAAAAAGCATAGAGTGGTTGAACTGATTAAAAAAACAGGATCCAACTACACACTATCTATAAGAAATTTTATTTTATTTTATTTTATTATTTGAGATGGATTCTTGCTCTGTCACCCAGGCTGGATGCAGTGGCACAATCTTGGCTCACTACAACATCTGTCTCCCGGGTTCAAGTGATTCTCTTGCCTCAGCCTCCTGAGTAGCTGGGATCACAGGGATGTGCCACCATGCCCAGCTAATTTTTGTATTTTTAATGGAGACTGGGTTTCACCATGTTGGCCAGTCTGGTCTCAAACTCCTGACCTCAGGTGATGCACCTGCCTTGGCCTCCCAAAGTGTTGGGATCATAGGCGTGAGCCACTGTGTCTGGCAAGGACTCATTTTAGATTTAAGGACACATGTAGGTTGAAAGTGAAAGTTTAGAAAAAGATAATCCATGCAAATGATAATCAAAAGAGGGCAGGAGTGGCCATACTTATATCAGACAAAATAAACTCTAAGTCAAGATGTCAAAAGAGACAAAGAAGGACATGATATAATGATAAAAGGATCCATTCTTCAGGAAGATTTAATAATTATAAATATATATGCAGAGGGCACCCAAATATATGAAGCAAACATTGACAGAACTAAAGGGAGAAATAGAGAGCAAAACAATAATAGTAGGGGTTTTAATGCCCCACTTTCAATAATGGATAGACCACCAGACAGATCAATGAGGAGAAAGAGAACTTGAACAACACTATAGACCAAGTGGATCTAACATACATATACAGAACATTCCATCCAACAGCAACAGAATACATATTCTTCTCAAGTGCACATAAAACATTCTCCAGAATAGATCATATGTTAGATCGCAAGACAAGTCTTGACAAATTTAAGAGGCTGGCATCATACCAAATATCAGTGGAATGAAACGAGAGGCAGAAGGAAAACTAGTATTTCCACAAGCAACAAAAGGGACACTAGACAAGTCCCTTTTACATTAAACTGAAAACCTTCTGCACAGCAAAAACAAAACAACAAAACAAAACAACAAAAAAAAACACAATAGCTTGGTGAAAAGGCAACCTACAGAATGAGAGAAAATATTTGCAAACAATGTATCTGATAAGGAGTTAATATCCAAAATACACAAGGAAAAAAATTAGCAAAAAAATAAGGAACCAGTTAAAACACAGGCAAAAGACTTGAATGAATAGAACTTCCTCCAAAAAGACCAAAAAATGACCAACGGGCATATGAAAAACTGCTCAACATCATTAATCATCAGGAAAATGCAAATCAAAACCACAGTGAGATAATACCTCACACTTGTTAAGATTGCCATTATTTTTTTTTAAATAGGAAGAAAATAACAGGTCTTTGCAAGGCTGTGAGAAAATTGGAGCCCTCGTGCACTATTGGTGGGTGTGTAAAATTGTACAGCCTCTATGGAACACAGTTTGGAGGTTTCTCAAAAAATTAAAAATTATTATATAATCTGGCATCTTCACTTCTGGGTAATCATTCAAAAGAACTGAAAGCAGGATCTTGAAAATATATTTGCACTCCCATGTTTATTGCAGCATTATTCACAGTAGTCAAGAGGTGACCACAAAGATCCACCAAAAGATGAATGGATAAAGAAAATGTGGTATATCCATACAGTAGAATACTATTCAACCATAGCAAAGAAGGAAGTCAGCTGGGTGTGGTGGCTTATGTCTGTAATCCCAGCACTTTGGGAGGCTGAGGCAGGCAGATCATGAGGTCAGAAGATCAAGACCATCCTGGCTAACAGGGTGAAACCCCATCTCTCCTAAAAATACAAAAAATTAGCTGGGTGCAGTGGCTCAAAAAAAAAAAAAAAATGGAAAAAAGAAAGAAAGAAAAGAAGGAAATCAGGTCCTATGCCACAGTGTTCTCAAGGAAGTGGGTAGTTCCTGTTTGAGGGGTATAGAGTTTCAGTCATGCAAGTTGAAAAAGTTCTAAAGATCTGCTGTGTAATATTGTACTTAACAATACTGTACTGTAAACTTAAAAATCTGTTAAGTGTACAGCACTGTATTTTTAACTAATGTGTGTGTGTGTGTGTGTGTGTGTGTGTATACATATATACACAACAGATCTCATATTGTATGTTTTTTACCACAATAAGAAAATCCTGTGTGGGTGAGGTTACAACCACAAGTGTCTGTGGGGCCAGGACTGTACTGTAA
>CAUYLG010031638.1:0-67424 GCA_963573385.1 Cacajao melanocephalus | reverse complement strand
TAGTTTGGCTGGATATGAAATTCTGGGTTGAAAGTTCTTTTCTTTAAGGATGTTGAATGTTGGCCCCCACTCTCTTCTGGCTTGTAGGGTTTCTGCTGAGAGATGTGCTGTGAGTCTGATGGGCTTCCCTTTGTGGGTAACCCGACCCTTCTCTCTGGCTGTCCTTAGCATTTTCTCCTTCATTTCAACCCTGGTGAATCTGACGATGATATGCCTTCTGGTTGCTCTTCTTGAGGAATATCTTTGTGGTGTTCTCTGTATTTCTTGGACTTGAATATTGGCCTGCCTTGCTAGGTTGGGGAAGTTTTCCTGGATAATATCCTGAAGAGTATTTTCCAGCTTGGATTCATTCTCTTCATCACGTTCAGGTACACCTATTAAACATAGATTAGGTCTTTTCACATAGTCCCATATTTCTTGGTGACTTTGTTCATTCCTTTTTACCCTTTTTTCCTCTAATCTTGCCTTCTTGTTTTATTTCATTGAGTTGATCTTCGACCTCTGATATCCTTTCTTCTGCTTGGTCAATTCGGCTGTTGAAACTTGTGCATGTTTCGTGAAGTTCTCGTGTTGTGTTTTTCAGCTCCATCAATTCACTTATATTCCTCTCTAAGTTATCCATTCTCATTAGCATTTCATCAAATCTTTTTTCAACATTCTTAGTTTCTTTGCATTGGGTTAGAACATGTTCTTTTAGCTCACAGAAGTTTCTTATTACCCACCTTCTGAAGCCTGGTTCTGTCATTTCGTCACACTTATTCTCCATCCAGCCTTGTTCCCTTGCTGGTGAGGAGTTGTGATCCCTTGTAGGAGGAGAGGTGTTCTGGTTTTGGGTGTTTTCATCCTTTTTACACTGGTTTCTTCCCATCTTTGTGGATTTATCCACTTGTTCTCTTTGTAGTTGCTGACTTTCAGATTCAGTCTCTGAGTGGACGTCCAGTTTGTTGATGATGAAGTTATTTCTGTTTCTTAGTTTTCCTCCTAACAGTCTGGCCCCTCTGCTGTAGGACTGCTGAGGTCCACTCCAGGCTCTGCTTGCCTGAGGATCACCTGCAGCAGCTGCAGAACAGTAAGGGTTGCTACCAGTTTCTTCTTCTGCTAACTTTGTCCCAGAAGGATACCCGCCAAATGTCAGTCTGATCTCTCCTTTATGAGGTGACTCTTTGGATATACGGGAGTCAGGGAGCTGCTTGAGGAGACAGTCTGTCCTTTATAGGAGCTCAAGTGCTGAACTGCAAGCTCCGTTGTTCATTCAGAGCTGCTGGGCAGGTACGTTTAAGTCTGCTGCAGTAGAACTCATAACCCCCTTTTTTTTCCCCAGGTGTTTTGTCCCAGGGAGTTAGGGCTTTATTTATGAGTTTCTGTTGTGCTGCTGCCTTTTTTCAGGGCTGCCCTGCCCAGCAAGGAGGCAGCCTAGTCACTGTCTGCCTGCCTAGGCTTTGCTGAGCTGCTGTGGGCTCCGCCCAGCTGCCGTGTGAACTTCCCTGCAGTCCTGTTTATATGGGTGTAGTTATAACTGCCTCGGCAATGGTGACCCACCTCTGAAATGGTGGACTCTCTCTGTAATGGAGGGTTGCTTCGGCAAAGGCAGGCTGCCTCAGCAATGGTGGACTACCTCCATAGTGGTGGAGTGCCTCGGTACTGGCGGATGCCCCTCCCCCACAAAGCTGGGCCGTCCTGGGTTCAGCTGTGCTCTGTGCTTGCTGTGAAACTGTCAATCCGGAGCATTTCCAATTGCTGTTTTTTTATTGGGGGTGGAACCAGCCGAGCCTGATCACCTGGCTCCCTGACTCAGATCCTTTTTTTTTAAGTTGAAAGGTCGACTCTCTCCCAGGTGTTCCAGTTGCCTGTTGAAAAGGCACTGGGATCTGTGTGATTTCCTGTGCAGCGACCCACTGAGCCGGCTGAAACAGCGGCACTCAGATTCGTGGCACTTTTTTGCCCAGGAATCTTCTGACCTGGCTCCCTGTTTCAGATCCCTTTTTAATCAGATGAATGGGTGACTCTGCCTTCCTGGAGCTCCACTCACCAGCTAATAGGGCACCCAGACTAGTATATTTTGTACGGAGAACCGCCACGCCGGGGCGCTGGCAAAACAGCCACACTGGAGACCCGTGGGGCTCCTCCACCTGGGAATCTCCTGGCCTGTGGGCAATAAAAATCCATCTGGAAATGCAGAGTCCACTCACCCTCTGCACTTTCACTGGGAGCTGCAATCCTGAGCTGCTCCTAATCGGCCATCTTGGATCCAACCTCTTTTAACTTTTTAATAAGGTGTCATTACTGTTGTTATTATGGTTATGTCTTGAGAAGAGGGAAACGTATGACCTGGCCTTTTACCTGCCAGAACACTCCTCTTGTTACAAATCATTGTTTTTATTAATTTTAGAGGTCCTTCTAGATGGGTGTTTATGGCAACAGTGACAGTTTAATGATATGCTACAAAAAATTGGATTGAGGGAAGGTAAGGTTGTTTAACATTAGTGTTCTTGATATAGTCCTCTGGGGGTCTGCCCAGATGCTAGGAAATGTTCTGACAGGAAGTTCCCCCAGGAAAAGCTTTTCTGCCTTTGGGGAATATGAAACAGTAAAAATGGCTTAAAATCAAAAGGGTATAGTAGCAAAACCATAAGCTTTTTTCTCCCCTAAATAGGCTCAGCCTCAACTTCATACACATGTGTGATTTTGGCCAAGTTCTTAAACCTCTTTAGGATTCAGATTCCTTATCTGTAAAAGGGAATGATATCCCTTATTAAACAGACTTATGGGGAGGATTAAATGAGATGGCATGTGCAAAGCATCCAGTCTAGCATCTAATACTACTTGGGTGCTGGGAAATGGTAGTTCCTGTCTTTGTTTCTCCCCAGCTGTCTACCCTACCCCATTGTCCTTTGTGATTTGCAGATATGGCCACCTAATCTGAGCAAATAGGGTTGAGACCACTTTGTTCAATGAGGAAATGAGTCTGGGAACCTGATAGACATCTTACCTTTCATGGATGCTTTTCCCACTTTATAACATGATCTCCTTTAACATAAAGATTATGAGGTGAGATCAAATGGTTGGCAGGTGGTAAAGTGTTTGCTTTCTGATACATCCCTATATAAAAGGTTATGCTTTCCATTAAAATGGAATTTGTGTGAAATCCAGGAAGTCATAAAAAGTGATTATATACTAAACTAATTGTTCTCCCAGCAAGGGCTCTTGACAAGGCCCAGTAAGAGTGAATACTTATTAATAAAATGTAGGTACATAAGGCTGAGGCATTTCATTTTAGATAATTGCAGTGGGCATAATTCCTTATGTTTGCCCCCAGCCATGCATGAGGAAAAGGAAGTGTCACACAGAGAACTGGACTGACAAGCATTGTTGGGGAGGATAGGGGTGTGTCTGAATTAGATCCTAATATTCCACTTGAATGTCAGCTTGAGAAATGCCCCCTGTGTGTTATGGCCATGGTTATTTCCACTGAGTGAGAGAGATAGCTTGAAAACTCAAAGAGGGATGGATGAGCTGGCATGGCATGCAGCTTGTGGCTGCAGAGACAATTAGAGACAAGTTACGGCAGAAACGTGACTGCCACTCCCTTTGTGGGATTATGAAATTGGACCAAATGTGTAGAAAATGCTCTCACTCTGTGTAGCCACTTTTGCTTTTTTTGTAGAAATGATCTGGAAATCTTGGGAAGAACCCACTGTTCACAGGTAATAAGCCACTGCTAATTGACACTTTCATTAATACAATGTATAATGAGAGGTGGGCCCTATCTAATTACACTTCTGATTAGCCAGTGGATCACCAGATAACCCCATTTGCTTTCAAAACTTGATTCTGTACAAGCTATATGTTTCCTACTAAATAAACTAGGTGACGAAGGAACATACCTGAAAGTAATAAGAGCCATCTATGACAAACTCACAGCCAACATTATAATGAATGGGCAAAAGCTGGAAGCATTCCTCTGAAAGCCAGCACAAGATAAGGATGCCCTCTCTCACCACTCCTATTCAATATAGTTGGAAGTCCTAGCCAGAGTCATCCAAGAAAGAAATAAAAGGCATCCAAATAGGAAGAGAGGAAGTCAAACTGTCTCTGTCTGTAGACAATATAATTCTATATCCAGAAAACCCTTTGTTTTCTAAAATAAAAATAAAATAGTATCTGAAGATTTCATTCCTCATTCATAGTACTGAAGTGAGAAGTAAGTCTTCCTCTGTTCTAAACGTACCCCCTTCTATACCCTAAAAACACATTTGGATTTGTTTGTTTTTGTCATGCTCTGTTAAATCCCTATTATTGTTGGGGATGGTTAGATCTGGGTGGTTGTGAGAAGTCAGCTTCAGCCCAAAAGATCCTTCAGCTAATAAACAACTTCAAGTTTCAGGATACAAAATCAATGTACAAAAATCAATAGCATTCATATACACAAACAACAGCCAAGCCAAGAGCCAAATCAGAAAGGCAATTTCATTCACAATTGCCACAAAAATCATGCAATACCTAAGAATACAGCTAACCAGGGAGGTGAAATATCTCTATGATGAGAATTATAAAACACTGCTCAAATAAATCAGAGAAGATACTAACAAATGGAAAAACATGCCATGCTCATGAACAGGAAGAATCAATATCATTAAAATGGCCATACTGACCAAAGCAATTTACAGATTCAGTGCTATTCCTATCAAACTGCCAAAGACATTCTTCATAAAACCAGAAAAAAAAACTTTTAAAATTTATATGGAACAAAAAAGAGGCTGAATAGCCAAGACAATCCTAAGAAAAAAGAACAAAGCTGGAGGCATTATGTTACCCACTTCAAACTATATTACAGGGCTACAGTAACCAAAACAGCATGATACTGGTACAAAAACAGGTACATAGATGAACGGAGCAGAATAAAGAGCCCAGAAATAAGGCCACACACTTACGCCATCTGATCTTCAACAAAGCTGACAAAAACAAGCAACAGGGAAAGGACTCCCTGTTGAATAAATGGTGCTGGGATAACTGGCTAGCTGTATGCAGAAGGTTGAAGGTGGACCCTTTCTTAGACCAAATGGAAAAATCAACTCCAGTTGGATTAAAGACTTAAAGATAAAACCCAAAACTATAAAAACCCTGGAAGCCAATATCATCTTGGACATAGGAACGAGCAAAAATTTTATGACAAAGACACCAAAAACAATTGCAAACAAAGCAAAAATGGACAAGTTGGATATAATTTAACTTAACAGCTTCTGCACAGCAAAATAAGCTATCAACAGAGTAAATAGACAACCTATAGAATGGGAGAAAATATTTGCAAGCTATGTATCTGACAAAGGTCTAATATCCAGTATCTATAAGCAACTCAGATTTACAAGAGAGAAACAAACAACCCCATTAAAAAGTGGGCAAAGGACATGAACAGACATTTTTCAAAGTAGGACATACATACAGCTGACAAGTATATATGTAAAAAAAGCTCGATATCACTAATTAGTACAGAAATACATATCAAAACCACAATGAGATACCATCTCACACCAGTCAGAATGGCTACTATAAAAAAGTAAAAAAATAACAGATGATGCTGAGGTTATGGAAAAAAGGAACACTTATATACTGTTGGTGGGAGTGTAAATTAGTTCAACCATTGTGGAAAGCAGTATGGTGATTCCTCAGAGAGCTAAAAGCAGAACTACCATTTGACCCAGCAATCTCATTACTGGGCATATGCTTCAAGGAATATAAGTCATCCTATCATAAAGACACATGCATGTAAATGTTCATTCCAGCATTGTTCACAATAGCAAAGACATGGAATCAACCTAAATAGCCATCAATGACAGCTTAGATAAAGAAAATGTGATACATATATGTCAGGGAATGCTATGCAGACATAAAAAGAACGAAATCATGTCTTTTGTGGGAACATGAATGGAGCTGGAGGTTATTATGCTTAGCAAAATAACACAAGAGCAGAAAATCAAATATCTCATATTCTGACTTATAAATGGGAGCTAAATGATAAGAACTCATGAACCCAAAGAAGGAAACAAAGACACTGAGGTCTACTTGAGGGTGGAGGGTGGGAGGAGGAAGAGAAGAAAAAAAGATAAATATTGGTTACGGGGCTTAATACCTGGGTGATGAAATTATCTATACAACAACCCCCCCAGTGACATGAGTTCACGTATTTAACAAACTGGAACAGGGTTCACATGTACCCTGAACCTAAAAGTTAATTTTTTTAAAAAAAAGAAAACTTTGCCAGAAAATATTGTAAAGCCAAAAAAAAAAAAAAAAAAAAAAGTGACCTAATTATGTGTTTCATTGCTTCCATAATTATATTACTCTGTACATAATAACATTTGCATTGAGGATTTTGTTCTTAATTCATTCTGAAGAAACGTTCTCGGCATTGAGATTGTTAAAAGTAACAAGTTCTAAAGGAAACCCTACTGGGCTCAGAACACACCCTTAGAAATATGTTGTCCTTCTTAAGTTGTGGGCTCCTTTGTGTCCTCCCACAACTCATATGTTGAAGTGCTAACCCCTAGTCAGAATATGACTATATTTAGAGATAGGTAATTGAGTTAAAATGAGGTCTTTATGCTGGGCTGTAATCCAATATGTTTGGTGTTCTTTCTTCTAAGAAGAGGAAAGTTGGGCACAGACACACGCATACAGAGTGAAGATGATGTGAAGACACAGGGAGAAGATAGCCATCTACAAGCCAGGGAAAGAGTTCTGAAACAGACACTTCTGCCACAGTTTTCAGAAGGAACCAACTCTGCTGACACCCTTATCTCAGACTTATAGCTTCGCACTCTGTTACAGCATCCCTTGGAAAGCTAATACTTGCACTTTCCAGTTTTCCCTCTAATACTAACTTCTCTGACCCTGTCTTCTTTTCTCCTTCTTTCATCTCATCTGTCTCTCTAGCATCCATTCTAAACTCTGTCCCTTTCTTCCCATGGCTAAGTGTGAATATCAATGGGAGTGAGATTGAAAGGTGGGAGGGAATTATAATATGTAAAGTTTCTGGTTAGTTGTAATTGAGGTGAGAGATAATTTCAGTTTTTATAAAATTATTAACTTCCTGCAAATGACCACTTGATTATATTTATACTACTGTTTATCAGGAAATTAGGCAGCTTTCTATGGATCTTATTTTTTGTTAATAATAGCAGAGAACAGAACAATGAGGGTTTAAAGAATAATATTTGTAGTTACACTTTAAAGCCCAACTTTAAGACCTTTTCATGTTTAAATTAAAAACTGATCATCAGACACTAATATGATGGAAGACTAAATCATACTGTTGAAGAAGTGGGAGAGTAAAATTTCATCAGTTAAGTGAGTATGAAATTTAAAGGCTTTAAAATGTGTCTTTAAAACATTCTCTTTCAGCTCATAAATGTAAAAACAATATAATGCTCAATTTGGGTTCCCCTCAAAGCTCACTCTAAGACAAAGATGTTTGTTGAATGATTTATTTGGAAGTTGATCCCAGGAAGCAGAAGTCGGGGACAGGGCAGGAGACCCCAGGGAAGGTCAGAAATCCAATAGAGATTTTTAAGTGAGTAGGTGATCACTGTGGGCACACAGGGCTCAGTCTCAATGAAGAGCCTGGGAGAGACTACCTAGAACACATCTTAGAGTTGTCCCATGAAAGGGCAAGGAAGTTGGAATATTTATACACCAATTTCCATTCCCCCTGGGTTGAGAGTCACTCTCGGTGGCATTGGCTTGCTCATGTTTTGGCCTGCTCCATGCTGGTGTTCAGAGGATGATGTCTGACACAAACATAGGCGGTTATCTCTGCATAACAGCTGTCCACAGGTGGTCTCAAATTTGGGCAGAAGAAGCTTGGTGAGGGGTGGGAAGGGAGGATATCAACAACATTTGCTGCAGTTAGGTAAAATCCATAGTAAAATAATGCTGTACATTTGAACTGTCTAGATATTTTTGAATTCACACCAAGTGATCCCCAAGTCGCATGGATTTTGGCCTTATGAGTATCTGAAATCACCCAGTTCATCCATCCTCACTGTCACCACATGGGTTTAGGCTACCATCATCTTTCACTCAGATCACCATCCATCCCTGTCTCCACTCTTGTTCATCATCAATCAATTCTCCACCCAGCTGCTAGAGGGGGCTTTCTGAAGTGGAAATGAAGTCATGCCAGTCCTCTTTTAAAAATCTCTAATGACTCCTTGAATTCTACTCTTCCATGACCTGCCTCCATCCTGTCTCTTCCCTCTCATGATTCCCACTGGACTTATGCCACTGTGTCAACCAATCTCTCTTTCCATCTCCAGACTCACCTCAACCCTCCCTATGCCTCTCTCTTCCATCTCTCTCTCAACCATCTCTACTTCTGGATTTCTATGCACACAATCCTTCCTTTACCCTTTCCTTCACCCTCATTCCCATTTTTCTGACTGCCTCTTACTGACTCTTCATGTCTGAGCGTAAATATGATCTCTACAGGAAGTTTTTCCTTATCCCTAGACCCTGTTAACTCCCCCAGACTTAAGCTGCCATAGCATCCTACGAATTCTCTATCATAATTCGACCACATGTTAGTAGAGCTATCTGTTTCATGTCTGCCACCCATGAAGATATCAGTCTATCTATTTTTGGCTTTATATCTTCAGTGACTAACAGAGTACTTGACACATAGCAGGTGCTCAGTGTATATTTGTGGAGTGAATGAACAATGTTCAACATTTATTTTTGATTCAGTGCTTCTATAATTCCCCAAAGGAGGCATTCAGGAAGAATCAATGAACCTCAAATAAATAAACTTGCTACTTGTGACAATTTTAATTGGAGGCTGTGAATTGTAGCGTCTGTGCATTACTGTACCTTGTTTTTTTATGGATGAGTGAGTACTTAGCAAATACAAATGGGGCTTGACGTCTAGTTGATTTGATATCTGTAAGAAGCAAAGATATTATGATGTATTGAATCACTTCCTACAAATCTGTAGCCCGAACCACCCTCTTAAATGACCTGGCCACTATCTTTTGTTATCCTACTTGTGGTGACTTTAATTGTAAACCTGGCTAATATTGGCAGTCTGGGGGTCGAATAGTAAAATCTCTGAGTTGATAAAGCCAGAAAGGATGTTTCTGTGGTCAGTTTAGAAAGAATCATGTTTCTGCCTAAGGCAGATAACTTTTCAATTCAGGACTAATCTAAGAGCTACCCTTTCTGTTCAGAAAGAGCAGAATGTTAAATGTTCTTTCACTGACCCAAAATAGGTGAAATAAAGAGACTTCTAGTTAGAGAAATATAGGAATGGAAAATTAGGTCAAAGAGAGAAGCCATTCCCAAGGCAATGAGCAACAGCATTTGGATTTAGTAGAGCGTGTTTGAATAACTGCTCTTAAAAATAGTAAAGACTCTGCATTAAGAAATGTAACTTTGAGTGATTATTAATCAAGGCAATAAAAATTTTCTGCCAGTCATGTTATAGCAGCCATGCTATGAGGACTGTTACGTCACAGAATGATGCTGAGAAGCAGCTCATTAGAGCCCATATAATGTAAGAAGTTAGCATATTCAGGCCAGACTACACTGAAGAAAATTGACTTGATCATGCCTACTTCCATGCCTGGGACTTTTGCTTAGGATTTTTGCAGTTTCTGGGAAGAAGCCTGTCTTAGACCATTTTCCTCTGCTATTACAGAAGACCACAAACTGAGTTATTTTTAAAGAACAGAGATTTCCTTGGCTGACAGTTATGGAGGCTCGAAAGTCCAAGATCCAGAGCCTGTATTTGGTGAGGGCTTTTTTTACTGCATTATAACATGGTGGAAAGGCAAAGAAGTATGTGAGACAGAAAGAGAAATGGGGTCAAGGTGGGTTAGTTATTCCAGGAGAGGGTTTCTGATACAAGAAACTCAGTTCTGGGGAACTAATCCACTTCCACAAAAATTAATATATTTATGAAGGCTCCATCCACCCTCGTGACCTAATCACCTCTTAGAGGCCCCATCTCCCAAAACTGTTAAATTGGTAATTAAATTTCAACATGGATTTTGGAGAGGACAGTTAAATCATAGCAGAGGCAATAGAACACGAACATGATAGTAGGAATACATATTTTTTATACTGCAGTTAGTCATGTAGTGAAACATATACAGATCTGATCTTCTAGTGGGGATTCAGATATACTCTAATGAATATTCTGTTATCTTTATAAAATCCTAGCATTTAAAAAAATACATATACACAAAAACCAAGTGTTATCAAGATGTTGAATCCTCAAATAGGCAAAGCTATGTAAGTTATTCCTCCTCTCCACTCTTCCAGAATCCCAAATCAACTTCTGTTTGCATCTGAAATGATGGGTAGAAGAAGAGTTATGCCATCTGGAACTTACGTTCTTATTGGGCAGAGGTAGTATCCTGCCTCTGTCTCATACCATCTCAGCATATCTGGGTACACAACATATGCCCTGTACATCTCTATGAATGTAGTCATGAAAAGCTATGTAGTGACAAATGCAGAGTCATTATTAGCTGTAGCCAGCACCCATATCTCTCTTCTTAATGATATTCCAAATTGTACTCAGTAAGCCATATTTCCCTGTACAACCCAATTATCTGGGGAGTGGGAAGCTTAAGCCTGAGCAGTTGCAGCTATGTCACAGTATACCAGAGAAGACAGAATCAGAGTTACTGGATAAGACCACTTTTGATAATTATCTTACCTCTGGAGTCTTCTAGCTACATGAGCCAACCAATCCTTGATAGTTTAAGCTAGTTTGTGTTCATTGTTCCTTATAACCAAAAATATTCCAACTTGCTTTCTTGTATAGTACTAAAAATTATGAAAATTCATTTTGGGGTTAAAGCATGCAAGAAGAGTAACAACATATTATTTATTAATTCAATAAATATTTATTGAAAATCTACTGTCTACAAAGCTCCGTTCTAGCCTTGGGTATAGAATGGCAAATGTAGTAGGTAGTAAGTTAAGGAATACAGATAATGAAGCCAACAAATACAATACAAGGCAGTAAATGCTACAGTGGCATAAGTTTAGACTACTTGTAGGGATATAACAAGAGCAGATTATCATTTAGGAGACTCAAGGGAACCTTGCAGCAGAAGGGAAATTTCTTTACATACTTTTAAAAAAGGCCAAAATGTGTTTGTGTGTGTGTGTGTGTACACATGCACATGCACGCATGTGTGTATGCACATGCACATAAAGGGCATTCCCAGAGAGGAAACAGCATGTGGGAAGGCTTGGAAACTGAGGTTGAAATACCTGAAACAAATTTAAGAGCTGGGTAGGGTGACTCATGCCTGTAGTCTCAGCACCTATGGAGGCTGAGGTAGGAGGATTGCTTAAGCCCAGGAGCTCAAGGCTGCAGGGAGTCATGATGGCACCACTGTACTCCAGCCTGACGACATAGGGAAACAGTGACTCTATTAAAGAAGAAGAAGAGAATGAATGAATAAATAAGTAAGTAAAGAAATTTGTCTGGCTAGAGCACAGATGTTGGAGAACTGGAGAGGGTCATAGTATGAGACGAAGCAGGAGAAGTAGAAAGGACTGCATCATGCAGGACCTTGCAGGCCAGGCTAAGGAGTTCAGATGACCCTAGGAACAACAGGAAAGTACTGAAGGGTATTAGACTGAAAAACACCATGATCTAATTCACTTTGTTGCTGGTCCAAAGGAAGGCAATTTGCAAGTAACAAACTAGGGACAGACAAATTTAAGACCAGAAAATAAGTTGTCAAAAATGTAGAAGTCAGGGGGCAATAAGGCTCTCAGGGATTAACTAAGCTGTTATTAAACAGGTTTTGACAGAAGAGAAAGTCAGAGAATAAGCAAAGGAGATAAAAGGGAAAAGGATTGAAGAGAGACTCCAAACAAACAATGGAAGATAAGGACAGAGACTCACAGGGAGAAAGAAGAGGAGGGCTGAGTGCTTGTCTCAAGTGACCTTGCTTTTAAGAGAGAAGGAAATCAGTTTGTCAAAAACAGTCCAGTTGTCATCGTGAACCAATTACAGATTTACACCAAGATGAATGCATTTGATTTAGACTATGTTATTGAAGTTAAAAAAAACCTAGCTCATTCTCTCTATTGAATAGATTGTTCTTTACAAACATATACAGATGCACACACATTACATACTATGCAGAAGACAGCTGGGGAAGTGATTTTAGTTTTATCATAATTTAAATAGCTATGACATTTGGTTGTGTTATTTTTTCTTCTTGTTTCCATTCTACTGGCAGAGGTTGTAGTGGAAGAGGAAACCTTAGATTTATTTAGTCCTTGGATTGAATCTTGTGTTTCCCCACTTACTAGCTGTGCAGCCTTGGATAAATTATTTAATCTCTTTATGCCTTAATTTTGTCCTATCTTAAAAAGAAATAAGACTATCATCTTGTATCAATTAGCTATTATTGTATAACACACCAGCTCCCACACTCAGTGGTTTAAAATAACAAATGCTTATTAGTTCATAGTTTTGCTCTGGCTCAGCTGTTTTGGGCATGGCTCACTCATGTATTTATGGCTAATTGAGGGTTGACTGGGGACTGGTGTGCTGATCTTGCCTGGGCTGTCTCACAGGTTTGGGCTTCAGCCGCAATGGCTCCTTTATAGCCCATCTCTCATTCATCCTCCAAGAAGAGAGCCTGGGCTTGTTCTCATGGTGGCTGCATGGAAGTATGCTAGACCTCCTACAGGTTTAGGCTCAGGACTGGCAGAGCGTCACTTCTGCTGCATTCTATTAACAAAAACAATTCACAAGTCCAGCCCAGATTCAAGTGGGTGTAAAAATAGACTGTTCTACTTACCAGGAAGAGCCACAAAGGAACATTAGAAGAGGCGTGGATATGTGGGGTTGGGAACATAATAATAATAATTTTTGAAGCCTTCCACACTGTTACCCTGCATTGTTGGGAGTTTGATGAGAACATCTTGAAGATTCCTAGAACAGTGTCTCACTCACAGATGCTTGACACCTGTTAATTTTTCCCTCTCTATACATGCTAACAGCATGACCAGAAACACTGTAGATCATCCACTGCACATCACAGTAGGAAGAGGTGATAGAAACAGAATAGATTAATACTTGCCTCAGCATTACTTACGCCTTTCAATAGGCAAGTGTTTTCTAAAAAGATTTTCAAAAGAGCAAAATTACAGGCCTTGCTTTTAGAAAATGTAGGCAATGTGGTTTCTCTCTTGCTCTTCTTTCTCTTTCTCCCAAGAATACCCTCAGAATGATAGGACTTCACCTTCTCTTCTCTAGAGGAACAATGTGTTATTTTGGTCTGCTTTTGATCACTGGTGATTCACTTTAAAGGCAGGGCTGCTGGAAAAATGCAGAAAGAGTTGCAATCAGAAAAATGACTATGTAAAAATGGCTTCGTCTGACTCTGTCCTTGATTCCTCGCAATTTTTTTTGAGTGACTTCTTAATTCTTTTGCCTGTAGAGAGCCTGCTAGGCTAAGAAGGGTAGGCAGAGTCCCGTTTCTCCGGCAGCTCTCATCAATATTCTCTCTGAGTTCTGCCAGGAGTTAACTGGCGAGTATATTCATGTGTAATTTGCCAAGGAGATACAGTAGGGTTTTTACTTCATATGCCAAGCAGATACAGTAGGGTTTTTACTTCAGAAGTAAGCAAAAATAATGGATTAAATTAAATTACCATCCTGATGATTTTACAGAATGTACCAAAAACCCTGCAAATTATGAACAGCATTTGACTCAACTATTTTAATTTTATCCTAAGGTAACAAACAGAAAAGTTATTTTTAAGAACAAAGTTTGAATTTGTGATAATTTTGTAATTATGGAAAAGTTGGGAATAGAGTACAGAAAGTACCCATATACTTTTCATCCACTTTCCCATAATGTAAACAGAATACATTGCATTGGAGCATTTGTCGTAACTAAGAAGCCAACACTAGTATCTTACTATTAAGCAAACTCCAGACTTTATTTGAATTTCACCAGTTTTCCCATGAATGTCTTTTTTCTGTTCTGGGATCCAATCTAGGGGATCACATTGCATTTATTTTTCATGTCGTCTTTGTATCCTCTGGTCTCCAACAGTTTCTCAGTCTCTCCTTGTTTTTAATGATATTACAGTTTTAAGGAGTACTGGTGAGGTATTTTATAGAATGCCCCTCAATTTGGGTTTGTTTCTCATTATTGCTTCCCCACCCTCCAAAGAATAGCCTCAGAATGACAGGACTTCACCTTCTCTTTTCTGGAGAAATAGTGTGTTACTTTGGTCTGCTTTGATCATCGGTAATGCACGTTAAAGGCAATTCTGCTGGAGACCCCAGAGGGGTCACCCATAGGAGACACCTGGTTGGGAATTTACTTCCATCTGTAGGCTAGAGACAAGGTCAGCTCTCATTGACAAAGGAAGGCCTCTGGACCATGCACCCAGGCTACCAACAGCAGAGGGTTGTTTCTGGAGAAGTGAGTCCATATTGATTTAAAGGAAGAAATGTAAAACAAGAATAGGATTTGCCTCAGCACATTCTCCCTCCCTCCCTTCCTCCCTCCCTCCCTTCCTTCCTTCCTTCCTTCTCAGGGTCTGTCACCCAGGCTGAAGTGCAATGGCGTGATCTTGGCTCACGGCAACCTCTGTCTCCTGGGTTCAAGCGATTCTCCAGCCTCAGCCTCCAGAGTAGCTAGGATTACAGGCATGTGCCATCATGCCCAGCTAATTTTTGTATTTTTTATAGAGATGGGGTTTCGCCATGTTGCCCAGGCTGGTCTGGAACTCCTGACCTCAAGTGATTGGCTTCCCAAAGTGCTGGGATTACAGGTGTGAGCCATTGTGCCTGGCTCCACTTCTGTTTTCTTGATGATTCTTTAGGTTTGGCCAAATTAGACTAGGGTCTAATCAGGTATACCTAATATAAACCATGCTCATGGAAGCATTGTGTACAACAGTTAAAAATTAGAAACAAATGCTCAATAATAGGGGATTAAGTTTGGCATATATCTTGTTACATTCACATATTGGGATATTTTCTAGCCATTATAAATTATGATGTAGATTAATATAGACATAAAAAGGCTGCTTGCCTAAGCATATATAGTAAGATTTCATTTAATAATTTAAAAATATCTATATGTAAATGTGGTTTAAAAACTCAGCATACTGCCTTACCGCAACCCTGTGAAGAAGACATTTTCTTCCTGGTACCTGCCCGGGAGTGTCCTGTGGCCTGGCCCACCCCTGTTATATCAGTGTACTTTGTCTCAATAGGAGTCAAGGCCCGTTGCTCCACAGAGATTGACCCTGTGACCTAGGAAGAAGTTTTCCTTCCTGGGATGAACTGCACACATCTGAAAAATCCTGCCCATCAGAAGGAGTTCACAAAGACAATGGGACTATGATGTCTCCTAAATTTATTGCAAGGAATAAACAAGATAACATATAACCAAATAACACATATGAAATTATTTAGCTCAAGGTAACTATAGATGCTGAGGGTAACTATAGATGCTGGCTAAGCCTGAAGAATCATCAAGAAAACAGAAGTGATGGGGAGAGTGGGTCCTGTGGGGGAGGATAGAATCTGCTGAGGTAAATCCTGTCCTTGCTTTACATCTTTCCTTTAAATCAATTTAGACTCACTTCTCCAGAAATAACTCTCTGCTGTTGGTAGCCTGGGTGTGCAATCTAGAGATTTTTCCTTTCCATTGATGTCATATGGGAGCTGACCTTGTCTCTAGCCTGCAGATGGAAGTAAATCCCCAAATAGGGGGCTCCTGTGGGTTATTCCTCTGGCGTTAATTTCTATGCAGTGGTTTGCACTGGACAATAATCTCCTGAAGAACAAGGACAATATTTTGTCAATGCCAGTACCTTGGGTGGTGTTTAATGAAATTAACAATACAAATCTTCCGTAATATTAAAGCCTCCTTTCATCATTTTCATCCTCCATTCCTCTTTTCCCCTTTAAGGAGTTTGGAGTGCTCAAACTGCCTCATCCTCTCTTATCCAAACTATTAAAACTGATCATTGAGAACTTTTCTCGCCTCTGGGTCTTTGAAAATGCTCTTGGCTGTGCCTGGAGTGCTCTTCCCTCTGGTCTTTGTATGCTGGCTCGTTCTCATCTGTTAGTTCTCTACTCAAATGCTCTCTCCTTACAGAAGCCTGTTGACTATACTATCTAAAGAGGCATTTCCCAGTGACCTCTTATATCATTAGCCTTTTTATTTCCCTCACATAACTTATTCTAATCTACAGATGTTATTTCTTTGACTATCTTTCTCTCTCTCATTCTCCCCTCTCCATGACTCCCAACCTATTTGTCTCTCTTTCTTTGTTCATTTTTTTGTCTTCATGACTTGAATGATAAATCTGTGAGGCAGAGACCTTACCTAGCTGGTCCATCATTGTATCCCTAACACCAGCTCAATATCTATTGAATGAATCCAGTGGAGGTAACTTACTCATTTCTCTAACTCTACTTTCCCTCTTCAACCCTTTCCCAGTTTAACATTAATCACAGTTGCTACTCAGAATTCTTTAATGTCTTCCCATGACCTCTGGCTGATGTGCCCAAATGTTTAGATTTCACAAAGCAAATCTCAAAACACATTTTTTGGGTTGCTCTTGGCTCACAGTACTTTTCTTCTACCAAGTAAGAATATTTTTAAAAATGGCAAAGCTGCATGAGAATTATTGACAAGAATGCAGTGACTAATATTAACATGAAAATATGGAGAAATAGATACTCTCAAACAATTAATTTAGTTATACAAAATGCTTCCTGTTTTTCCTATTTCACCATGGATTAAGGAAAAATCTTCATTCCCACTCAATATTTTGGAATAAGTAATTCATGGAATGAAATAAAATCTCAAGTCAATCTCACAAGGTCCTTTGTATTTATGCTCCTGTCTGCTTGTTTGCCTCAGTTCTTGCTCCTTTTCTTTCTGTCTTTATGCCCCAGATATAGTGAGTTATTTAATTGGTTGAGGTTCTTTGATTACACCATGTCTGTTCTTGACTTGGAGACTGTCTATGTTGCTTCCTTGGCTGGAGAGCCTTTCTCTCTAACCTGCCTGGTTAATTTCCACAGGTCTTAGTTTCTGCATCATCTGCTTTCTGAGGTCTGCCCTGACTCTTCTGGTCACATATAGGTTTTCTCCCTCTTTATTTCCTCATGGGTTACCTCATATCTGCAATAGCCATGTTGGGTTGAAGTTGTTTATTTCTTGTCCCCTAATTAAACATAAACTCAATGAAGAAAAAGACTACGTCTTTTCACTGAGGTACTGCTGTGCAATGTGCTAGATGTTGGATATTGTTATGGTATGAGTGTGTCCTCTAAAATTTAATTTAATCCCCAGTGCAATAGCATAAGATGTGGGGCCTTTAGCAGATGATTAGGTCATGAAGCCTCCTCCCCTGTAAGTAGAATTAAGGTCTTTATGAAAGAGGCTTTACACCAAGTTTGGCCCTTTTTGCCCTTCCTTCTTTTCTGCCATGTGAGGACACTGTGTTCATCCCCTCCAGAGGATGCAGCAACAAGGTGTTATCTTGGAAGTGGAGAGACCAGGTCCTTATCAAATACTAAAACTGCTGATGCCTTGATCTTGGACCTCCCAGCCTCCAAAACTGTGAGAAATAAATTTCTATTGTTTATAAATTATCTAGGGGCCGGGTGCAGAGGCTCACGCCTCAATCCCAGCACTTTGGGAGGCTGAGGCAGGCAGATCACCTGCGGTCAGATGTTGGAGACCAGCCTGGCATGGCAAAACCCCATCTCTACTAAAAGTACAAAAATTAGCTGGGAGTCGTGGCATGTGCCTGTAATCCTAGCTACTCAGGAGGCTGAGGCAGGGGAATTGCTTGAACCCAGGAGGCGGATGTTGCAGGGAGCTGAGATCATGCCACTGCACTCCAGCCTGGCAAGACTCCGTCTCAAAAAAAAAAAAAAAAAAAAATTACCTAGCCTGTGGCATTTTGTTAAAGCAAAACAAATAAAATAAGAGAGACAACAATTAGGAAAAAGCATGAGAATTATAGATTGTTTAGGTTTCTCTCTGCCACCCTAGGTGGCTGAAGCAATAGATGGGGACTGGGAGTGCATTCTGCCTGTAGAGAAGTTCAAGGCGAAGAAGAGCAAACGGAATTGAGGGTGTCTTATGGAGAAATGCCCCTAGTGAAATTTAACAGGAAGAAGAGCAAATTGAATCGAGGGTGTCTTATGCTTTAAGCCTTCTGGAGAAATGCCCCTAGTGAAGTTCAAGGGGAAGAAGAGCAAATGGAATTGAGGGTGTCTTATGCTTTAAGCCTTCTGGGGAAAGGCTATTGTTGTTCTTGCTGATAGATTGATACTCCTGAGATAACCAGGGTAGGGTGTAGACCTAGGACAAAGGGTGTTATAGGAATCTGCACTGCACTGACTGAGCACAAGAAGAGCTTGGAACTCAGTTGATTAGCGAAAGAGACCAGATAGAAACTTGGGCTTAATCTCCAAACTGCTATTAAGAGTTATACATTTGTGTAGAACACCTTCTTTTCATATACATCTCATATACTTTTAATATACTGAGGGCATTAGAAATAGGTAGCTGGAAAGGATTGAGTATTTTTAGGACAGGATATGGTGGTTCTAAAAGATCTGAAAATCATTTGATATTCCTCTCACCTAGGGGTGGGTCTATGTTTCCTTCCCTTGAATCTAGGCTGATCTTAGTGACAGGTTGATTTTGAAATAATTTAATCTTCTTTTGGAAAGAGTATTTATAAAATATATTTTTTGATTTCTTAATAACTCATAATACACTTGAACTTCCTCTTAACAATTCAAGTTACGATAAACATCACTTACTTGCCCTCTGTGACACTGCTCTGTGTTTTCGGCATGGTCATTTCTGATTTTTGCTAATGTGATTTTAAGATCTGCACTGATATTGTTTTTCTCTCATTTTCTCTTTGAATTTTACAGGTTTTCTTTACATGGCTTCTTTATTATCTTAGAATTATCTCATGAATAAAAGTCTTAATACATTTTTTAGGTAACTTGTTTTCTCTGTGAGTTTCAACAAAGGAAATGATTTAATTTCAGTTTGGATTCAAAGCTATTTCTCCAACCTTCACATTTTGTGTCCTCCAAGTTGTTTTCTGCTTCTATTTCAGATACCAGTAAAGATGTCATCTGGCCAATTTGTGTGAAAATAGAGAATAATTCTCATCCAAACCGCCTGTCTCTGGAAATAAGAAAAGCTCTGAGGGTCTCCAGAGTTACCAGAGGAAGACTGAATTTTATGGTGATTGAGAATATTTCCAAGCTTATGAAGAAGAAAATATCATCAGTCTTTTCCATGGTAAGAAAGAGTAAAGCCAGTAACAACAACAAAAATAAAGTGATACAGTGGATGGAATGATGAGACCCTTGAAAAAAGCAAGGATGGACCAGAAACTGGTAACCCTCACTCATGGAATTTTATTACGAAGTCATGGCAAGGACCAAGCAGACCTGGATTTAAAATCCATCTCTTCAACGATGTACATTTTGACAAGATATTTGATTTCTCTGAGCCTCAGTTTGTTATCTGCAAAAAAGGGAGATATGAATGGTTACGTTATTGGATTTTCATGAACATTAAATATGATGTCAGATCATTCAGCCAAGTTTCTAGCTTATAGCACAGATTCAAATATTATCTTTTTTCCCCACCAACTTCTTTTCTGGGAAAATACAAAGCTACTCTTTAGCCAAATTATAAAATAGGGGTTATTTATTTTGGGAATCATTAATACCCATCTGCCCCTTTTTTGGTCCATTGGACATATTGAAATGAATGATTAATACTCATCACTTTGTGGTGTATACATTGTTTTGTTTCTTTATAGCCAGAGTCTGGTCTTCAACTCTAACCAAAGTAAAGGAAACTGGAAAGACACAGGCTTTTTCAGTCATTAATAGAAAGTTGTCCAGGTAAGTTTCTGATGGTACATCAGTTGGAAATAATATTTAGCTATTCGTAATAAAAAGCTGAAAACAGTGGCTTGAATCAATGGAAGATTTTATTTTTCTCATAATACAGCTGATAATAATTTGGTTGCCTTTATGATATCAAAGACCCAGATTCCTTTTGCCTTTCTGTTTAACTTGCCTTGGCAAATGCTTGCCACTTCATGGTCACATGATGGCTGACTTACTGTAACCTTCAGGTAGAAAGAAAGGAAGAGGTAAAGAGATAAAGGTACATTCCAGCTGACTTAGTATCTCCTTCCCTTTGAAAACTCTCGCAGAAACTGCCCTATAACTTCTACTGACATCTCAATGGCTAGATCAGTGCTATACAACAAAACTTTCTGTGATGATAGAAAAGTTCTATATCTGAACTATCCAAGTTCAGATATAGAACTTGGATAACAAAATGAACTTTTAATTTTACTTAATTTTAATAAATTTAAATTTAAATAGATACCTGTGTCTAGTGGCTACCATAATAAATAGTGCAGAGCTAGACCTTAATCACATCACTACCCTATCTGCAAGAAAAGCTGGAAAATGTAGGTTTGGAGCTGAGCACATTGCTACCTTCCACAAAATTATGTTTTTCTTAGTAAGGAAAAACAAACAAAAATGAATATAGGCTGGGCAAATAGCAGCCCCTGCAACCAAGGGATAGCTGCTTGTTAATATTCCTTAAGCCCAGAGGAATGGAGTCCTAATGGGTTTATCACAGGCATGAGAAAATGGTGTGTCTGGGAAGATATTATGTAGCTGAAAAGCAGAATCTTGGAGCTGGAGTTCAATTCAAATACTTTCTTTTTACGATGAGAAAAGTGAGTCTCAGAGGGACGACTGAGAGACCTCATTAATAGAGCAATAGGAAAATCTGCTCTGAAATAATATAGAGCTATTTGGTGGCCTTTATAACATCACTTATGATAAAATATAAAATCTCAGAAAGAAAATGCCCTCTGTCTATGGTTTTTAAAATACAGGAATGAAAAGCTAGAGAGATTTTGATGCCACCTATTGGTAGACAAAAGTATAAAGTGCCCTTTCGTTGCACAGGTTGTTACCCAGTGTTAGAGGCACCACAGGTGGTATAGGGTTCCCATAAAACAAAAAATGACAGACAGTGGAATATTTAATTCCTGCATCAGCTTGGAACGTGTATGTTAGTTTTCCATTGACTCTTAGCAACTTTGAAGAAGTACTTTCTTAGAGTGTTCCTTTCTGCTTTCCAGCAATTCATCACACCTCAGGCATATACAGAAACACCCGAGGAAGACATATCAGTCAATTCTCAAAAATCATTTGAAATAGAAAAAAGAACAAATTTTTAAGCTATAAATAGCCCTAGGGTGAAATTCAAGGTTCTTATATGATCCACAGCCTCAAAAATATATCCTGTTATTTACAGCAGTTCCCTTGAGTAATTGACTATGTAACCAGCTTACAGCTCAAAAGAAAAAGAAAACAGAAATTCAATTTCAAAACAAAATGCACACCCTGACTCATTCAGGGAAGCATCCAAGGGTTTTGATGCAGGGCACTGACTCTCTGCCTGTTTTTCCCCTTCATCATCTGCTCTCCTTCAAAAATGGTATCAACTGCACTGGTAAGAATTCACATTTCTTCCCTTTTGTTCCCTGGCTCCATTCCAGAATTTCACTTGTCACACTGATGGGTGAGATGCCTTTCATATTGGCATAAGACACTGAGCGGATGCTTCCCCTTATCTTATCAAACGGAGACCCGGCGAGTGAATCTACCCAGAGCTGAATCTCCTTTGCAACTTGGGAACACCAGTGTCACAGTGGCTCCTTGGCTTGTCTTTAGGTAACTTTGACCATGGCTGTAGAACCCAGCAGCTCAGAATCCATTAAAAGGAGAGTTGGGAGGAGGTAAGTGATACAGACACGGGGATTTTGATGTTACAATTGTTGAGGGGACTGTGGCTGGTGGGCAACTTGCTGTAGGGGCAGTGATCAAAAACATGGATTATTAGCTGGTTACATATCTTCATTTGTACAGATGAGTTGTTGATTTCATGTAAGAGATGGGAGTAAATTCTGCTTTATGTGCCCTGTAAAAAGCCTCTTTGAATTTACCTTCAGCGTCATGCCTTGAGAAAAAATTCCAAGTTTCTGGCATAAAGCTGCACATGTTTTCTGCACACTGGCGTGCAGGCAACTGTTTGTTTCTAATTAGGGAGCTGAAGCCTGCTGGCAAAGGAAACCCTATTTGTCACAAGTTGTGAGATTGTGTTTAGTTTATATATTGTGGTTTTAATGTGCAGGGCCAAAGATAACCATGTTGTTTTTCTTTTCCCCTATGAGCTTTGACTCTATAACTTCTTCTCTGTGGTCCATGTGTTCAGCCATTCTTAGCTGCCCCTTTAGAGATTGCCTCAGTGAAAAACCTCTATACTCCCATGAACTAATTGTGTTCCCTGGTCTGGTCATTTCAACCACCCAAACTCTGGATTTATTTTATTTTTATTTTTATTTTTTAAACTCTGGATTTATTTTTGTAGATAGTAAAACTTTCTTGGGTAGGTTGTTGTAAAAATTAAATGGGATGGTAAGTAGAGTACCTAACAGATTGCCTGGAAATAGTACATGCTCAGCACATCTTAATTCCTTTTCTCTCAATTATAATACAAGAAGTTTATGCTGAATTGTCCCTAAGATATTTACATTATTTTTAATTTTATAAATGTTTGTTCACTACCTACTAAGTGGTAGATACCTTCCTAGGCATTGGGGTTATAATCATGAACAAGACAACAAAACAGACATATTACTCACCTTCATGGAAATTAAATTTTAGAGGATACAATGAACATGCAAAGAAATGCATAATGACCTTTCCTTCTTTTCCCTTCATCTTTGCGAGTTCAATCCAACTCAAACTTTGAGCTTATCTCTGAGGCTACCTCTTAACAAAACCAGGAAGTAATATTTTTGGACTTAACATTTTCATATTTAGTAATCATAATGCTGGTTTTGCCTGCTTAGCATCTATCTCCCCTTTCCTGGTAGGAGGACCCTAGATATCCCTTGGAGAATTGTCTCTGTGTCTCACTCTCAGTGGGTGTAGATCAGGTGGGGCTCCATCCTGGCTCGAGGAGTGCTGTAGAAGACATCACATACTCCCAGACATTGTGGAAGGCCTGGCCCATTAGTGTAATTCCATATCCAAAGGTCACAATGATTGACTTATACATAACCAGGTGACCCAAGTTTTTGCAATCAAAGCAAATCCAAGGATTTATGTGGTAGTTTCAGTGTACAGAGAAGCTCCCTGAGCTCCTTTCCAGGGTCCATGTTTAGTGTTATCCTATTTCAGAAAGGCTTTAGAGGTGACTGAAGGAAGAAAAATATTATTTGTACTCTTTCTGAAGGTTATCTCTCTGCTTATCAAAGATCTTTCTGACTACTTCTACAGAACAATTAAAAGGGAGTCCTGCTCCTCACCCTATTGCTTCTCCTTTTCTGGGCTTTGAAATTGAGAATTCTATGGTTAGTGAAACGATTTGGGCTGATATTCCCTCCAACCTGAAGAGAGGCTTTGTTAGCACCCTAATAGGGTGAGAAGGAAGACGTTCCATCTCCTCTCCATGTTAGATGTAATGCACTCTATGCCATCCCAATGTCAGAAAGAGACCGTCATTCACTTTACTTCATTAATTCCAAAGTTCAATTTGTGAGTCTGACAATAGCAATGTGCAGAGAGTATTTAGTTTTCTGGTTTGCCTATGGTAGCAGACATAATCAGAAACAATGCCCTGTATTTGAATAAGTTCATTTGTCTGCATTTGAATAAGTTTGAAACAGGAAGGCCATGCTTTCTCTCTAAAGTGCTTTGTAACATGTGGAAGTGGTTACCCCTTACAAAAGATAGCATATCTGTATCTATCTTTAAGCATGGGTACTCCCTAAGTATTTCTTTATCTTATTTGTGAGGTAGATGTGTTCAGAAACGCGTTATGAGACGAAGACAATACTCTTTGTCCATCAATTTACTCATGCATTTACTTGCTAAAAATAATTACCAGGCTCCTATCATACGCCTGACACTTTTGTAGACATGGCGGATACAGAGGTGCGCAACACCTCCACCTTTTTTGGTGAGAGTTAAGCACCTATCTAAGAAGTTTTCTTTAATGTGTGCAAAAAAACTCCTATTCCCCTTGCACCCCCGCCGTGTTACTACAGCTCCACCCTGGAGTAGAGATGGAGACCAAACACTTGGAGATCTAAATCAGGTGTCCCCAGGAGCCCAGTGGAGCGACGAAGCTGAGCAGAAAGCCCGGACTGTGGGCGCGGCAGGACCACGGAGAGCGCCGCCGCCAAGGCCTGGGCGGGGCCCTGGGCTCGGGTTCCCGGGGCAATGCTCGTCTCCGCCAGCAACCCCCAGGGGGCGCTCGCGCGGAGGTTTCCGAACTAGTCTCTTGCCGGGTTGCTGGGTGCATGGGTTTCGTCAGAAGGTGGAAATCTCTGTGAGAAGCTGCCATCTCCCCGCCACCCGCTCATCCCCTTCTCTTCCTGCCGTCCTCCTTTCCTTCCTCCCTCGCTCCTCTCCACCCCTCCCTCTTTCCTCAGTACCCTCCTCTTTACTCTCTGAGTTAACTGAGAGCCGACCTGCCATCTCCAACGTTTTCACCCTCTTCCCCCACCCCCATCACCGAGAATGGAGTCAGGGTTTCCGGAGAGACCAAACTCTGCTCTCAGCACCTTTCCCAGCCGCTGTTGCTAAACTGGCCTCGGAGGACGCGAGGGGAAGGAGGTGCGACGCCCCTCACACCACCACATAACTACACCACAACCGCCTCCACTCCAAAGCCGGATTTTGCATCCTGGGGGCGGGACAGACCTCGTCCCGGGCCGAATTCTCTCTGCACTCCTCCAGGTTGGCACACCCAGGTAAGTCAATGCCAACTCTTCATTCCTGTGTTCCTGCGGCGCTGTGATTGCAAAGTCTGTTGGGGCTGCTGCGTAGCACGACCAACTTTTGAGATGCACCGATTCTCGCTCACATTTGCTCGCGTATCGTTGCTGTTGTTGTTTTTAAAAAGCAGCTGCAAGCGTCGTCTTTAATCCGAAGGAACTTTCATCCCCTACCTCTCGCCTGCTGACATCCGCCCAACTCGCCCTGGTCGGGTGGGGGGAATGGAGTTGGGGAGGAAGACCGCGGAGGGGAGGGGAACGCACGGGCGAGGAGCAGGTCGGGGATGTCCCGCAGGCGGAAGAAGGGGTACAGTTTTCAAACCGGGGAGGGGGAGGGGAGGGGGAGGGGAGGGGAACCCTGGCTGAAGTTGCAGTTTCCTCTCTGACAGCGAGAAAGCTGTGGGACATTGTAGTCCCATCCAGTGACTTGACCTGGCTGCGGTTGGATTCAGCCTCTCAACCTCCTCCCCCACACTTCTTACAATGAGGTTCTGATAATATTTAGTTGCCTCGGGGGCTCTCAGCGTTAAAAACTAATCGATAGGCTTGCAAGTGCCTTGATTCAAGCCAGTGCTTCAGCGCTGCTTCCTCTGTGGAATAAAGTAGCCAGAGGGAAAAGGGGGACGGGGGACGGGACTTGAGGGACCTCTGAAGCCAAGCCACAGCTGAGTGAGGAGATCACGACCCCTCGTGGTATCACAGACACAGGAGAACTGTTAATGAGTCAATTAGGAGTTGGGCCACGCCAAGTCAAGTGAGTGCAGATTACCATCCGGTGAGGAGCAGGCTGAACCCTGATGAAAAATGCTCCCCGTTCATCTTGGAGTTGGTGGGCTTTAAGGCTCTATTTCCCATTCTATTTTCCAAATCTGACCGCGCCCACGGGGCGCCTTGGCCGACTGGCTTTCAGCCCCAGAACCTGTCAGGCTCCAGGGAAAATCATAGGCGGCAGAGATGATCCAAGGGAGTCAAACTTATGAAGGGTTTGATGTCGGGGGTTGGGAGGTGGAGGGGGGGAAAGGTGAGCAGAGTGAGGGGGGAGGGGCAGGGGGAGGGAGAGTGCCCTGAGAAGCTTTGCAAGAGAAACATCTGAGAACCTTTCCCTCTACACTCACTCTCTCTCCTCTCTCTTCTCTCTCCTCTCTCCTCTCTCCTCTCTCCTCCTCTCTCTCTCCACACACACACACACTGACTCACAGGATTTCAGTGCTTTGTGGAAAAAGATGCCTCAGCATCTTTACGCCCTGGGTTCAAAACTATGCAAAACCAATTCTTCATCCTCTTGTTGCTTTGCCAGGGATTTTGAAAGCATTGTTCTGGTTTTCCTTGGCTCACTTGGTTTTGTTTCCTGAACAGCACTTTTAAACTGTCCAAGGTACTTAAATGTGTTCTCTTTAAATGAAACTAAACCCAGCTCATTCACAGGTGCACACACACACAGATACAATTATCTTAACTTTAAATAAAGTGTTCTTTTCTCCCTTCTCTTATATTCGCTTTAACAATCCCCATTCTCAAAGGCCTTTGTGTTTTGTTTTCTGCGTTGCATTAAAACAAAAAAAGAAACACCTGAACACTTTCCTATAACATAGGTGTTTTGAATCCATGCCATTTTTTGTAGTTAGTGTACACTGGTTAAACCACATAGTTATCCCTTCCAAAAGCCAGAGGCAAGCAAAAACTTAATTTAATGCCATTCAAGTTTAGGAAGGTCCCATTTATTTTTATTAACCAAAAGATAAGATGAAGCTCAGCTATGGCTATGGCCATGATTAGATAACTTCTGATATTTTCATTTCCATTACTGAGCTGCTGCTTCTAGGCTGAGCTCATTTTATTCACCTGCCCATTTTTAAAGAGAGACTGACAAAGTCACTCTATCAGGTCAGGACTCAGAAGTCAAAGGTTCTCCCCGGTAGAGAGGTGCATAAAAATAGAGGGAGGTTTGGAAAATACAGTCAACACCTGTGTTAGTAGTGCATACTGATAAAGGCCAAAATTTTCTCATTTATCTCTCATGGGAAGATTCTTATGGTTTTAGAGGATCAAACTCAAAACACATCAGAATGAGATGATTTTCCATTAACATTGCATGAAAGAATATATTGGTATATAGCAATAGTAGATGTTTAATCCTGGGCAGTTTTGTGTGATTGTGTGAGAAGAGAGTGCCTATAATTGAACCAAAGCTCTACTTATGTGTTAACAAGTGAACTCTCCTAAGACCATCAAACCTATGCCTTTCCTGTGAGTGATCAGCCTTATTTTTATTCTCCCAGACACAGGTCCAGCATATTTGACTGGGAGAAGGCACAGATCGGGTACAGTGACTTCCTAATGTGAGATAGTTGCTTTTCAGGAATTTCCAAATACTTATTTGCAAATAGTTGCTCTGAGTTGTTTCTTAACTGTAAAGAGAAATTAAAAGACTTCCTGTTTATCTCCAGGTTTCCAGTAGCAACATGACATTTTGGTTGAATTATTGGTTGTCTTGAGGGGACCTTGTTTTTAGAGGTTTTAATTAAAAGGTGTTTGTTCTAAAGTATATCTTAATCTGCTTGTGGATTTCTAATTAAAAACACCTCATTTCAGTTAGGAAGTAAAGATGTTATCTGTTTGTAGAGTTTTATGTAATATTCCAAAAAAATAGAGCTTTGATTCTTTTTAATCATTAGATGATTTGAGTTCATTATTATGACTGAAAATCTTGAGATTATATTCACTATAAGAAACAATCACAGACCAAAAAAAAAAAAAATGGGTTAGTGGTGGAATTTTCATTTTCAGGTGCATTTGAATCTTTTGGAATTACTACTGAATGCATTTATAAGGTTTGCACTAAGCCTTCTTCTGACTTCACTTTGAAAATCCTTTGAACTGTAACACCCTAGATCATTATGTTACTTTTACCCATATAAAGAAAGGATCTTTTCATTTAGAGATGAACTTATTGACGACAAGCAGCCAGTGTTGTGTGGAATCAATGCCCCACACTTTCAGAGAGGTCTGAATCCAGAACAAAGAATGAGACCGGTACTCTGATGATATCAACTTGACTAATTGGGTAAAAAGTCTCTACACTAGTTGGGAAAATCACTTCATGAATCTTTGTATTTTTTAATCAGTGATGTGTAAGATCTGTATTCCATGCACTTCGAAGAGAGAAAGGGCTAAATTTGTTTTCCATATTTGATCTTTCCATTTTTGTCTTGTTAATATTTTAAAAGAAAAACAAAAACCCCTGCAGATCCATGCAGTAACCCAAAGTCATATTTCCTTGGCAACAGTAGCCAGTACACTAGATTTACAAAATATCAAGATAGAAAAATTTAAATGCATTCAAAATAAAATGTCACATAGTTCAAGACCATTCTTTGGTGCATTAAAACTGATCTTTCAATATATAATAATAGAGTTGCCTTTCTCCTGATTGAATGTAGATGGCAAAAAATACTGATTTTAGTTCTTTTTGAGATATCCGCAAAAACTTACAATATTTTATTTTGAGGGAAGCATATTATGAAAATAATTTAGGTTAGGGTTATACATCCATTTTTTGGATAAAGTATTTATGTAAAGGTTGATGGTAAATCCAAAAATCAAGCACAATAAATGGGTCAGGTAAGATGCATTATGTTTTCTATGTTATTTGAAATAGGCTATAGTAAGGGCTCAATTAGTTTTAAAGTCAACCAGTGAATATCTTCTAAATTAGTGACTGCATAATAAAAACATAGTAGTGCCTACATATACTTTTGGTTTTTTTTTTTTTTCTGTACTAGAAACTGCAGTTATGTGGGAGCTGTTTGCTGTATGAACTACTAAATGTATATTATATATTGTATATATTTTCTCCTAAATTGGCATAGCCTAGGAAGTCCATTATTTCTCTGCTGTATTCTTTGGAAACCCTCTTGAGAACTATCAGCTTTTAGCTCAGTAAATATTGGGGGTTGGAAGGCAAGTCTTGAAAATAAGAAAGTGATAAGGATGCCTTCTTTGGGAAAATTTATTCTAGTCCTATGATTTTAGTCATAGGGCTGGAAGGGGAGCCCATTTAAGCTGATCTATGATGGACTTATCTCTAAACTGTGAACAGCAACTTTATCGCTTTGAATCTATGGCTCTCAAAACTGGAAGAGAGCTTGGGAATCATCTACTGACTCTAGCTATTTAATTTGACAAATGTGGAACTAAAACTCAAATAAGAGACTTCTCAAAATTAGGGGACTCATTCAACAACCGTTCTGATTACTTCCCTCATAAGGAAACTCATGTTCCCTGGAGATAATTACAGCGGTGGCGCCAATCTCTGGCACCATGTGCACAGCTGATTTATTGAGTATGAGTTAGGATGATTGCGGGGGTGTCTCCCACCTCCATTAGAGTGTTAGGAGGAGTAGGCTTGGGACTTATTACATTGCTGTCTCTTGGAGCCAGTGCAATATTTACCCAATAAATGTGATTGAATTTGTACAAAGTCATTGTCTGCAGCCATCTCTGTTAATGTGCATGTTCTGTGAAAAATTGCTCATGCATAGACTTAGCTATCTATTTTAAATGCCACAACTGAGTCAATAAAGTAAACAAAGAGACTTTATGAGTGTTTACAGTTCCAGGAACACACAGGGGGTTACTTTATTCTGTTTTAAGGCTTCATTCAGAAAGAAAAAACTTTCTTAAATGTTGCTTTTACATCTTTGGCTCAGAACATAGTATTTCTAACTTTGTTTTTCTTATTACTTAGGAAACTAGGTACATTTCTCCTTGGAAACGTCGGGGGGAAATACAGTATTTCGGATTAACCCTAGAAACCTCAGGTTTGAGGTATATTGACCAGAAGACCTCTTTCTTATCCAACATATCCCAAACCTCTGCAGGGCAAGTCATTGCACCTTGAGGTAGAGGAGGAATAAAACCACGCTGGCAGCGGTCAAGGGTAGGGCAAGCCCTAGGAGTTGGTGAGTCTAGAAGGACGGACTAGAGAGAACTAGCATTAGAATGGACAATCGCTAGAGGGCGCCGGAGCACCAGCAGAGTCCACCTCCGAGACCCATAAGCAGGGCTTCTAGGTTAAGGAATGGAGTTTGACCCAACCCCAGGATATGCCCTGGGGGTATTGGTTTTCCTAGGCGCATCTTTCCCTCCAACCTGGATTGGCTCGCTGCAGAGAGGGGACAAAAGCTTTTTTGCTCTGAGCATCTGGTGATCTCTTCTAGTGCCTGGTTAGGTTGCTCCGTGGCTGGACAGTCTGACTGCTCTCAGAACTCCTCGTGACAGGCCTCTTTGGGGTCTGATTGCCCTTTGTTTCCTTACACTTGGTCCTGTTATCAGAAGAACTCTGGATCCAGAAATACCTGGTTTAAATCTGGGCTACAGATTTCAAGATACAGGCATTTGGGTAAATCACTTAACCTGAGTATTAGGATCTGGAAAATGGAGCCGGTAATTGTTGTAAATGTGAGGTGTTTTCTGGCATTTTAGTGGGTACATAAATGCTAGTTCCTGTGCCCATTCTCTTGGGAGTTCTCCCTAAACTTCACCCTTGTAAAAAAAAAAATAAGAATAATGTCTTTTACTTAACACAATATTTAAAAAATCAACATGCAGTCAATATAGAGATTATTGAGATATTTTACATTCTTTTTTTCTAGTACTAAATCTTTGAAATCTAGCATGTATTTTTATACTTATAGCACATTTTAATTCAGATTTGCCACATTTGAAGTGCTTAATGCTCCTATGTGGCTAGTGGCTACCTTACTGAAACGGTGCAGATCTATAAGAAGAGAAAATAAAATTACTTTCACCATTTTTCCTTTTTGTTAAAGGTTAGTAATCACATATACAGTGCTTGGCATACAATAGGAGCTTAATACAGGTTCACTGTGATTATTATTAGCTATAACCGTTTTATTTTTAAATGGGCCTCTTACACCATCTCTTACCCCTTCCCCCTCAGCAGAAGGGTCTCATTCATCCATCTGTTGAACAATAATTCATCACAGCATTTATGTCAAAAGCTGTGCTAGGCACTGAGGATAAACACGAAGACCTGAGGGACAGGCTGACTGGTAAAAAGAAACATTGAGTCCGTGGTGTTAAGTGAGGAGAGAGATGAACAAATGGTGCTGGGTAAGAGATAAAGGAGACATTTGGTTTGTCTCAAAGGGCCTGGGCAGTGTTCCTTTACAAGTCCTGTTACACTAAGGTGTTTTTCCTCTCCCTGTATTTCAAGGAACGAGGTAGACAGAAAGTAATTTTGAGGGAGAAGTGGAGGGAGTGGCAGACGCTTTGCTTTATATATATTCTTAACAGTGCTGATAGAGATTCGCAAATCTAATCAACTCGTACCATGCCCTGTATGTAGCAATTCCATCAAGATCATAATAAATGCCTAAATAACTGACTTAATTCATTTAAACAGAAAATGATTTGGAAGGAAATGTAATAGAAATATAACAACCGTCACCAGGAACCTTTACCATTAAGTGATGGTTTTGAAACAATCTAAATAAGAATTGTTTAAAATTATTGAAAGGTGTATTTCATACAAATATCCATAAAAATGAAAAATAGTAAGTGCAGTAGAATGGCCAAAAACAATGCTTTATCATTAAAGACAAAGAAGGCTTTCAATATCTTAGCAGGCACTAGCCTTGTGAGATGACTGAGGTGATGCCTTTGTTATCTTTGAAGCAGTTGATTCAACAAGTAATGTAGAGACATAAATTTCAGTGTCAAAATGGAAGAGTCAAGGAGTTTTGCACCTGACATTGTGCAAATGTGAAACCAGGGATGGATGAGCTCCTTGGATCCTGCGCGTTAACGTTATCTGGCCAGGCAGACTGCAGAGCTCCTGAGAAGCCGTGGTCAGACTTCTTTTGCTTGGTGCACTTTACATTCCGTGACTTGACTGATTGCGAATCATGTTGGAGAAAAGGCATGATAAGAGGAAGAGAGTGGAAATAGTTGATTTTTTTTGTCAACGAGTAACACTCATTATAGCTGCTAACCTGATTTAATTTTAAAAAGATGGGAAAAGAAATGCCTCTTACGGAATCAGAGAATGTGAGAGCTTGGCCATCCCATAAAATTATGTACACCTCTCCCATTTTCCAGTTGAGAAACCAGAGACTCAGCAAGGGGAAGTGACTTGCTCAAGCTTGTTGGTGGCCAAGTTGGTGGCCAAGTTACAGCAGCGAGAATAAAGGCTTCCTCACTCCTGGTCCTGTGTTCTTCTTTGGCCCATGCTACACCACACTCCCTTCTCCTCTCCACTTCATGCCTCAGGGGATCAGGACTCTCTCTGTCTTACTCACAACTGAACCCCAAACAGTGCTAGGTACCTAGTAGTTGCTAAAAAACTTTTGGTTGACTGAATGAACTAAGCTTTTTCTTTCTTCCTCACTCATATCAGGAAATGTGCCCAAAAAATCACTGAGTTGCAATGCAGTTTGATAAAGACAAATATTTTTTAAGTTTTATTATGAAAAGGGCTTAAGCTTTAAAAGTAATTATGCTTAGTTTGCACCCTGGCTCTGCCACTTAATAGCTGCTTTGCTTTGGGAAAATTACTAAACCTCTCGGTGCCTTATTTCCTCATTTGTAAAAATAGAGATTAAGCTATATGTATATAAAGTAGAAAAGAGGCCTTGATTCACCATATGTATGCACTAATTTTTTTTTCCTACTTTCCCAACCTTGCTCTCTGTCCTTCCTGAGAAAACTTAAAGTGGGATATAGTACTTTTTTAAAAAAAGGAATGTTAATTTATTTCATATAATATGCTTATCTTGCAGAAAAATTAAATTATTTAATTATATAAACATAAATATATACACAGTCACTAGAAGTATATATTCTGTGGGTTAGATAATATTAGTACTGTTTTATAAATAATTTGATCAATGTCAAAGCACCGGCAACTGGGGTGGAAGAGGAACCAAATTTAGGTTGGGAATCTAAATAGGGATCCCTATCCCAATTCCAAGACCAGGGCACATTTATCAAGTCCATGCTTCATATGATCTTTGTTTCTTAGGCTCAGATTCTCCAAGTTGAAGTTGATTCCCCTTATCATACCCACTTATGGCCTGTCTATGCTTCGACCCCTGTGTCGTGTGCCTTGTAACGTGGGTATTCATAGATGTGCCCATGTCCGTAGCATGTTGCAAACTTTTCCAAGTAGCAGCTGTATATCACACTTCTTGATATGACTCCAGAGAACCTAGAAATTTTTTGGCATATAGGCTACTCCGTCTGTCACTCTGGGTGCATCTCCATTCCCTTAGCAAATAGCCTGCATCCAGGCAAAGCATGCTTTTAACTTACTCAAAATCTATTCTACACTTACTCTCATTTATTCAAAATATTCTTGTATTTTGATTATTGACTCTTGATCATATAAATTAACATATGAAGTTATGTAGACATGTAATCACTGCACATAGTCTTATCTTTAATACAACATACATTGTACTTCATGAAAAATGTATAAGATTTTTTTCAAGGATTATTTTGACTATGTGTGTGTTGTACTTTATGCATTGACTTTAAATCATAGCCCTCACCTCAAATATGCTCCCTTATATTTGCGAGACTATTCTGTGTGTTGTTTATAGGTAGGTAGGATTGTTTATTGGTGAATGGCATAAATTTTAAGTCAGGAATTCCTAGGTTTGAATTTTAGCTCTGCTTAACCTGTTGAAGCTCAGTTTTCACAGATATAAAATGAGATTGATGATTGTATCTATGTTATAAGATGGTTGTGAATCTTGCTGTCACTGGGAAATTGTGCCGATTGCAACTATTATTTGCTGGTGGCATCTCTCACAAACTAGAGGCTTATTAGTAGTTAATTACCCTAATGGTAGTGGTTTGCTGTGTTGCAGGGGGAATTGTGAAAATTAGGAGTGTGTTTATGAAGGTATGGTAGATATCAGCAAGAGAAATGTATGCATTTCATAACTACTGAATCATTTACCCTTCTTCTCCCTTTCCTCCCCTCCTCTCTCTCTGTTCTCACTCACAAAATTTTATGCCCAGCCACAAAAGGTGACTCAAGGATTATGCTGGAGTTTCTCTAAGATAAAACTTCCTCTGTTTCTGATGGTTCCAGCTTTATTTCAAATGCAAGGTATGTTTAGTACTGGCCCCAGGAACACAACCAGAATACAAAATCAATCATTCCCCCCTCCAAGACCAGCAGCAGAAATTTATTGCATTTGACTTTGTTTCTCCTGCCCTTTTCCCAAAAGGATCTTAGGTTGCCAGCATTAGATAATGTATTGGGCATGTCTTTGTTATGAAAGTCTAAAATGTTACTGGCATAAAATCCTATCTTCAAGCCATGGTTCTCAAACTTGAGGATGAATCAGAATCTCAGAATCTCCTAGAGTGTTTGTTAAAACCCAGAGTGATGGACCCTTCCTGTGGAACTTCTAACTCAGTGGGTCTAGGGTAGGAGTAAAACAATTTGATTTCCAACAATTTCTCCTAGGTGATATTGATGCTACTAGGTGATATTGATGGACACCACACTTAGGGAACCAGTGCCTTAAATATTTACTTCATATAGACAAGCCGTGAATTTTCTCTCCTGTGTGGTACAGCTGAGAACAGTATTAGTGGTGAAGAAAGGGATCTGGCATTTACTGAGCACCTATGACATTTGCCAACTGCCAGGTACCTTGTGGGGCACTTTATACACATTATTCTATTTATGCCTCACAACCACCCTGTCAATCAGTTTATGATTATTTATTGAGACCCTATCATGTATCATGTAACATGCTGTGCTAGGCTTTGGTGATGTAGGATGGACAAAACAGACCTAATCCTGATCTTCTGGATATTATGTTTCAGCAAAGAAGACGTGCTTGAGCAAATAATTATAGAAGTGATTGGTCTGATATACAAAAAAATAGAAGACCAAATATGCTAAGTAAATTGGCTGTGATTACACAGCAAGTGGGAGACAGAAGAGCCAAAATAAAATAAAATAAACCTTAACCATTTTGCTCCAAAATGTACAGTCCTTCCACTAAAACAAAGGTGCTCAAACTTGATTCTCAGGGCTGCTTTACACTCTTAATAATTATTGAAGACCCCAGGGTGGGGCACAGTGGCTCACACCTGTAATCCCAACACTTTGGGAGGCCGAGGTGGACGGATCACTTGAAGTTAGGAGTTGGAGACCAGCCTGGCCAACATAGTGAAACTCCATCTCTACTAAAAATACAAAAATTAGCCCAGCGTGGTGACGTGTTCCTGTAATTCCAGCTACTCAGGTGGCTGAGGCAGGAGAACCTCTTGAAGACAGAAGGCAGAGGTTGCAGTGAGCTGAGATCATGCCACAGCCCTCCAGCCTGAGCAACAGCTCAAGACTCCATCTCAAAAAAATATATATATATTACTGAATACCCCAAAGAGCTTTTGTTCATGTGTTTTAAATCTATCCATATTTACTATATTAGAAATTAAAGCAGGTTACTCTTTAAGAACTGCTGTACTATGCCCATGCTACAAATAGTAACATTTTTTCTAGACTCTTTTGATGATATTTGTAGTTATCACAGACAAGACACTTCTCATCTCCTCCTAAACTTTTTTTTTTAACCCAAAGACTTCTTATAAACAGTAGCCTGTATGTCTTGTGATAGTGACTTGCTAAATAAAACGCTGATCTGCTTTGGAATTACCTTTTGAAATATTTAAATCTTTATTTATTTAAAGGAAAAGCAACAATTAAGGTATCAACCACAGCCCAAACTAAGATGTAGTAGCTTCATTATTCCTTGAAGGATGTAGCTGAGGGCATTTTGTAAGATAACAGCTCATGAAAGTTTGTGAGCAGCATTGTGTTTGAGTTCCTCTGGGTATGTGGCACTGCAAGGGAAGCCCCAGAAAGCAGGCGGAGGGATCCCTTCTGCTGCCTCGTTTAAGCAAGAGAAAAAAGATGAACGATTGGACTTGAGTGCTTGAGGCTTTTATATGTTGGCAGCTGAATCGTGGGTTAATGACTGAAATGCTGCCCTTTCCCCTCATTTTTATTCGTTATCTAATGGGAATGAGAAGTTCTAGTAGATATTTTCCTTTGCTTTGTAATGGTCCGTGGTTATTCAGACACTTTGATGCTCTGGCTGACTCTGAATGCTTTATAGCATCATTAAGTTTAACTGAGTAAAATCAACCAAATCGGAACTGACATAACTCAATGTGGTTCTCAATCGGTGATCAATGAACTCAGATTTCCTTTTATTTTTATGGAAACAAATGAATGAAGAGGGCTGCTGCAGTAAGGTTAGTGTGATTATTTGGATGTAGCAGATCTTTGGATAAGAAGTTAGGAAACAGGGAATCAGACCGTTATCTGACCGATCTGTTTGATGCCAAACATTTCGATCATGGGCTCACTGAACAACTTTTAACATTTTTATCCAGATGTTTGACATCAGGCACAACTCATCACCAAAGAAGTCAAAAAGTACACATGATCATTTGTCATTTAATTAGAAGCTGAATTCACTGTGAAGCGTCTCTGCCAGCTGACCTCAGGCAGCACGGATTTTTTTTAGTACAGCATCTTTGTGTACATGAAATACATTTCTGGAGAGAAGCACTTGCAGGAAGGTCCAAGCATCAGTGATTGTAGGCAAGTTGTACCTGTTTTTTATGTCACATCAAGCAGGAATCTGTGCTGTCCCGTGAGGGGCCACCTCCTGGGAACCCTTTTACCTGAGTTTCTTATACTTTATGAAATTGTGAGCTTCTTGCGGATAATTCTCAAATTTTGCCTCAATGGTCCCGTGTGAACAATGTATATTCTCACTCTGGATGATGAACCCTGTTTCACAGATTGCTAGGGCTGCTTTTAAGAACTGCTTTTCTCTAAATCAGGCACAAACAGAGAAGATAGGTGAGTCTCCTTGTTCCTTACTCATCTACCCCTGCCCAGGGAATGGGCTCAGGGAAGACCAGACCTGCCTTCTGATCCTACATGTCCATGTCTGCCCTGCATTTGACTTGACAACCAAGCTAAGCAGCCCAGAAATAGACTTGCTGTCTCCAGCAGAAATGGTTGAGAGTTACTTTCTATAGGATGGAGTAACAGGGACCTGCCTAGTACTATAGGAACATCATCTTCCCTGTGCTGGGGAGAAGAGACAATATCCAGTTTGGGAGGCTTGGTGCTTGGTTACTTAGATGGAAACTTCTATTCCACTTTGCTTTGATGTTCAGAAATGGTTCTATTTGTGATTCCGATTCCCTTCCTATGTTTTATGAGTAAATCCTGTAGCTGGTTAAAAAGTTCACTTTCTAAGCTCCTTGTTCTGTGATTTCTTTCTTTTATACATAGATTTTTAACTTCTATGAATGGGGAGGTTTAAGGTAAAATAAGATCTGATGAAGGCATACTTGAAATCTGCAGCCCAGTAAAGGTCATTGTCAAATAAGATCCAATAGGGTAGGGATCAGCAGTCTGTAGCACATATGTCAATTCCAGCATGTACACTTTTTTCTTTGTAAATAAAGTTTTGTAGACATACTGTCATACCTGTTATTGCATGTAGCTTCTTTCATCCTATAATGTCAGAGCTGAATAGTTGAAATAGCGACCATATGATGTGCACTGCCTACTGTCTGATTCCTGATAGAAAAAGTTTGCCAATCCCTGCACCTGGAGGATATTTTTATTTGGTCATCTCCAGGAACCTACATAGAAAATATATATAGGCTTCAAAAAATCTAAGGGGTTATTATTCTGAACTAAGAACTATGGACCAAATAGCTAAGTAGTAGAACATTTGTTGCTATGCATTGTGAGGATCTTGCACACAGTAGATACCTGTGGCATGAATGATTATATATTTCTAGATGAATGACTTATGGTGTGGGTTCCATTACCCACTTATAAAATCAAAGTATTTTATTTAATCACTAAGGATTAAATAAAATTCTTTGCACGATCATTCTACATAATATTAGCAAAATAGGTGATAAGGCAAACATAAACACCTTTGATTCTCTGCATCCCAGTGCACCAACGTGGCAGCCACAGTCTCTTGAATCCCCATCATTCAAATTCATTTAGCATCAGCTGGAATGATTAGGCAGGTACAAAAAGCCTGACCATCTGCTGTCACAGTGTTATCAAGAATCTTACCTGAAGAGAAACAAGGGGATTTGAGAGTTGAGAGCATCAAAATTATGCTTGGTGCTTGTTCTGAGTTGGCTTATGGAGATGGGGTCGAAGAGCATATCGTTTATTGTTTGTGTTCAGCCGTGTTTGAGATTTCCTTGTGTGTGGGTGCAATCTTGGGCATGTTCCAGATGTGCAGGGATAGGGTTAACAGCACCCTGTGATGACCTGCTGTGAGTGCCTTCACTCACGTACCAAATCATAGGTGGAAGTCACACTTCCACTAGTTTCCAAAATTACTCTTTAGGGAGTTGGAGAACTATGGATGAATTACTCAGTGGGGCAGAGATGATGGCAATCATCTACCTCTTATTGTCCTCCTTCTATAATCCTGAAAGAAATGTTCAAGCTCTGTGATGTGATTAGGGTAGTTGACTCTCAATTCAAAGCATGTACTATGCCACCCTTTAGAAACTGGAGTTCCCACTGCCCCCCTTTCCTGAGGAGACAGCCAGGGTTTCTGTCAGCTCAGCTTCACAGATTTGACCATAGGGTTATCATTTATTAATTCAGACATTTTGGAGGGAGGCATGCTGGCTCTGCTGAGATGTGAGCGGAGCCCCAGCCTCACCAGATCAGAATCTGGGGCTGCACCCAGAGTTTTCCTTTCAGACACTCCAGCTTCTGGAGTGCTGGGGTCCAGATGAAGCAGCCCTGCCTGCCTCCCATCTGTGGTAAGTGACTTCTCTATGGCAGGATGGGACAGCTGAGAGCAGGCAGGCAGTGAGCAGCCTGGGACTGAGGAGGGGGAAAACTCCTTCACAAGCTCTCGACTCCCATGTGCAGGACACAGGCCACATTTTTTCCCATTTGGGAAGTGAAGGGTAACAGGAACAGGATGGGACTGACACTGGTATGATGCAGTTTGTGTCGTGTTGTGACTCTTGTACCTTTAAGTTCCAATGTGGAATTGGTTTGACTTTAATTTAGAGAGCCATGATGGTGGGGAGAATGTGCTTAATGAAGTGTCACATGCTTAAATGGCCTTTCCCAGCAGACACAGGCTGTAGGGATGGGGGCACAGACAGACAGATTGACACAGGATTTTTGTGTGAATAGATTTTGCCTGGTCCTCTTGGCTGAAGGGCAGCCTTTGTTCCTTTTTAGACTTTTTGTTTCTGACAATTCTAATTTTTATTAGCAGTTTTGAGAACTATTATTCAAAAAAAAGCAGAGCGATTGCTTTTTGATCTATGAATTAGAACCATGAATTTGGCTAATATTACATTTCAGTAAAGTGGCATCATTGGGTCAAGGGAGAGCATTATGGCAAATTTTCCTGAATGCTGAGTTTTTTAATGGTGACTTTATTATTCTGTTTTTAAAAGTAAATAGACAAATTATATGATTGTAAGCCTTTCCTATTCCTGTGTATGTATATCTTTATATGTCTCAATAGTGTATATCTTCATCAAATTAATTTTTCAGGTGCATTTTGTCACAGATTGGTGCAGTACTGTACCTATTAACTTGAATCAAATTTGTTTAAATTTTAATCTAAAACAATAGCTATATGACTGTTCTCCTGCTTACCAAGGTGGGGTTAGATTTCATTTGCAATCAAGGTAAAGTCTTAGAGTAGAAGTTTTTTGTTGTTTTTTTTTTTTAGTAAGAGATGAGATGGTTTCTGCAGCTTGGAAGTGAAGATGCTAATATTTGGTCTCACAAAATTGGAGATAATTTAAAACTTTGACCTGCTTTCTTGCTTGTTTTATTTGTAAATGTTGGTCCTGGCTTTGAGAACTTCAGAGCTTTTCTTATTTTTGTTTGTTTGTTTCACAACTCCTTAGGAATGTGCAAATGGAAAGGTAATAAAGGAAAATCTTTTCAAGATAAAACATGATTCATAAAGGTGACAGCCATGCCATACGTGAAGAGTGATTAACAGCTGCAGAGTCTGCAAACAGCTTTTTAAAAATTTCTTGATAAAGCAGAGTTTCCCATTATTTCTCATTTTGGTGGTTTCTCAGGTGCATCACCCTGACTTTTCTAAGCTTCATTCTATTCTATAGCAATTGAATCACTCTTCACGTCCCAGCAGGGCTGTATTAGGGCTTGCTTAAGTATTTCGCATATATCCCTGGTTATTCTTTCAGTGATATTTTCCATTTCATGACAATGATGTGGTATATTAAAACCATAATCTCCTCTAAAGCTGCTCATTTTATTTCTGTAGCATGAGTTTGGATAGGCAGATGTGAGAGCATTTCCAAGGCTTGCCCGTTTGGAACTGGTTTGCTTTAATTTAGAGAGCTGTGGTGGTGGTGGAAATGTGCTTAATGAAGTGTTACAAGTTTAAATGGCCTTTCCTAGCAGACACAGGCTGTAGAGCTGGTGGACACAGACAGAGAAATAAAGATGAGGGATGCTAGGGGAAGAAAGTCCCTACTTCAAAATTCACTTGTAATTTCAGCAAAATAGGTTAATTCTAGAAAATGCATTTTCATGAAACTCAGTTGTCTTTGGCAAATTAACCAGTCACTCTTTTCCTGATTAGCAATCTTCTGACAACATGCTTTGCTTCTCCTCAGGGGTATAGGTTAGTAGTTTTAAAATATTGTTCGTGCCACAGTTCCCTTGGAGAATCTATGGACTCTCTCACCTGAAAATCAAACCCACATAATTGAGTGCATCTGATTTTGGGGGTTTATGGACATCCCTAAAGCATAAACCTTCTTTTTCCATCAAGGACCCTTTCTTCATCTCATGAATAGACATCTTCTATGTGGCAAACTTCTTTTTAAAAAAATATATCCATTAACACTCACACATTGTGGCACTTCTGTTAGAGGGAAAAGGGAGCAAACGGGGACATTTTGGGTAGGCTCTTTTTTAGGATTACCACAAAGAGTTGTGCATTTGCTAAGATTTGGGCATCCAAATTTCCTGTGTTGTCTGGGGCACACTCTGAGTTCAGCATCTGGGTCTTCAAGGGTGGGTGGAGGAGGAGTGATAGCAGCACCTCAGGGAGTTGGCAGTGAGGGAGGCATGGCTATGTGCCAATGAATATCCTTAAAGGTTCTCCCCTGCCCCCGCCCCATGGAGCCTCTGAGCCCTGATTCCCTGATGGGCTTCCCAGAAAGCCAGTAGGCTGAGCATGTCATGTGATGCCTTGGCACTAATAAGAGGAGAAGGCCTCCCACTGTAACTCCTGGTGGAGGGCCAGTTGCACCCCAGGCTTTTGCCCAAATGTCCTTGAGTTCTACACCCTGAGCCTTGAAATGCAGCTTTTCTGGGGCTGAGTTCCCAGGATTGGTGATACTGTAGTTGCAGGAGATGGTGGTTGCTGGCCAGTAAAGCACCACATCAGCAGTAAATGTGGTTCACACACAGCTTCGTGCAGGTGCATCAACGAGCCTGGAACTAGGTGCTGGGTGCCCTCTAAGACACCAAGAGCTATTTTGGAATCAGAAAGGGAATAAGCATATAAAAATGGAAGATCCAGAAATACAAGGGTAAGACTTGTCCTTTATTCCTTCTTTTCCTCTTTTTTTCCATTCTCCCTACTCTTCTTTTCATCCTTTCTTCCACTCCTTTTTTATCTTTCCTTCTGTTTTCCTTTCCATCTTGCCTTTCTTCATTCTTCTCTTCTCCTTCTCTCTCCCCTTCTCCCATCTTCTCTCACTCCTCCCTTCTCTTTTCCACTTTCTTCTCTTTTATCATTTCCTTTAGTCTTTTCATCTTTTGTATCCATCTGCTCTTTCCTTACTGCCTTTCTTCAATTCAACAGACATTCTCAGTTGTTTACCAGGTACTGTTTCTTATTAGTTTGCATGGAATTTTGATTTCCTTTCTTTCACAACAGGTCTACCTTCATGCTACTGAGGGATATTTTTGTCCTGCATTACCTTTTCCCAGCTCCTCCTTTCTTCCTTGCTTGTCTTCCTTAATCATGTAATCGGCTGACATATATTGAACACCTACTGCATGCAATTTACTGCCTTAGAGAAAAAAAATCTAAAATAATGATGGACTTCACCCTCAGGAAGGTTAAAATTAAATTTAGGAATTGAGGTACACATACGTGAAGAGGCAATAATAGTGTGACATTATGTGATGTCACAAAACAGTTGTGGGAATGTGGGATGATGCAAGACAGTGTGAACATTACTGCTAGATGAATGCAAGGAGAAGCCTTTGAGTTCTGAGAATGGACCAATTTGTGAAATGGGTGGGTCTGAGAAAGTCTTATAGAGAAGGAATATAAACTAGATTTCCAAATAGGATTTTAATATTTAGAGAGGAGAGAAAATTTCAATCCAGGAATGGATGTAAGTAAAAGTGCAGTGGTCTTTAGTTTTGTTACCTCAGCTTTCCAAGGTAACGTTCCAGGGGAACCTGTTTCCTCTGACTTCTCCACTCCTGGACACTGCCATCTCCACGTCAGTTTCCCCTAAATGCCATTTCTCTTCAGCTGGTGATGAGCTCAGGGGAACCATCTAGTTTATCTCAGACTCATTCTTGATCAGTAGATTGGTCACTTTATGTTGCAGGCAAAAACCTGCTGGCAGTGGAAAGCTAAGTTGAAGAGAGAATGTTGAAATATACAACCAGGAGTCAAGAATTTTGTTTTGAATTCCTAGATTAAGTGGTCTAGTATGATTGAGTTCAATCCAGGGTGTAATATCTGGCATACTAGTGAATTTTTGCTTTCTTTTTATTGCATAACTCAGGGTTGAAAGAATCTTAGAAGTTATCTTGTCTTTTACATGGTCCAATTATATAGGTCTGGAAAAGTCTCCCATTTTCTTATTCATTAATATGTACACTTAACCTGTGTTCTTGGAGGTTTTCTTAGTAAATGTGTGGTTATAAGCTGAAACCAATTCAAATCATATAGTTTCAATATCCCCAATCCATGGAGAAATATCCTATTTTCAGGTGCCTGAGAAGCACCAATTCTAGGTGTATGTCTGACTCTTTTGTGGAAATGACTTGCATAAAATCCAGCTGAGATGCTGTGTTGTCAGCCTAGCTGTAGAAGTTGAAGATTCTGTTTATTCCCTCTGAGGCTGGCATTTCTCTGTGATGGTTCTATTTGATCCCTTCAATGGATTAGCCTCATCAGCAGCAATGCTTGGGAGATATAGGTGGTTGAGGTCCCCTCTGCTTGTGGCCTTTGGATTTTTGCCCTTAAGTAAAGAAAACAATCCTTTTATCAAATATTTGCCAGCGGCTTAGGATACACATTTCTAAATTGGTTGAAAAGTTTACATTCTGATGTTGTATTGTATACGATATATGTGTTGGGGTGGGTATGTGTGAGTGTATATGTCTAAGGGATTAGAAGAAAGGACTCCTTTTCCTTCTAAGGACAGCAGTTGATTCTTAGAATCTATCGGAGCTTTCCTTCCCTTCTTTTATCATGTGAAACTTGGTTGAAAGGGTTACCTTCTAGCAGAAAGGAAGGGCAAACATATGCCTGCTGGTAAATATAAGCCTCACTGTAAACATTCCTTGAATTCCAGGAAATTTTGATATTATTTTATTTAACTCCCTATGTTGTAAATAAGAAAAACCTAAGCCCAGAGATGTGAAATAATTAGAGCCAAATTATCTCTGCAGCAGATTAAAGATAAACCAGGATCAGAGTATAGCTTCTTTGACTCTCTGAAATAATTAGATGTAGAGAATCTTTGCATCCTATTATAAAAATATGTTAGGCAAAGAATGCAATGATAAACAAATTACATATTTGATCAGCAGAATAAATCAAGCCTTTTTTTCTATATTTCATTGGAAGTGATTTAACAGATGTTAAAAAAAGTTTTAAAAATAAGGGATAAAATTATTTTTGAGAATACAGAAAGATTTTACAAAAATAATAGGATCCAGTTAAAATATTCTTGGTTAAACAAAAGTCAAATTTTTTCCACACGACTTTCTCCTAGCATGATATAATGACTTTGGAGGTATATAATACTAAAATAATTAAAAGCTATCCAATTGTTCACAAACATTATATACCTATTTTTTTTAATGACAGAAGCACAATTAAAAGACAATAGAAATTAAACAGACAATAGAAATGTAACCCTCCTTATATACATCATGGAACTTACATACACCAGTCTAAAACTCTGATTAGACTACATTTTCTACTCCCAAATGTCAATGTTAGAAAAGAACAAAGAGAGAGATTAAAATACTGTATAGAATTTAAAACATTTTAACAACAAAAGAAAGAAAAAGGAAAAGGAAATGGAAATAATCTGGATACTGAGAAGGGAAAAATCAAGTGGTCTAGTGAACAAAGTCATAATTTCTAGCCAAGCTTGGTAGTGCCTCTTTCTCTCCCTCTTTCTTCTCAGGTGACCCTAGCCCTTACCTCAGTCGCTAGGAAAGTCAGGGTGCTTGTTCCCTGCCCCTCTCAGAAGCAGGATCTTGAAGAGATGAAAAAATGAGGAGTGAGGGTGGGAGGAGCATTGGGGAGGAGGAGGCTGGCCCAGCGGCCATTTGTTCTACCCTTGTCCCGGGAAGGCTCTGAGAGGGTGCTCCATTCCCAGCTGTAGGCATATTCCCAGGGCCTTCCAGCCTGCAGCTATTGCAGGAGGGGCTTTGTTTTGTTTTGTTTTGTTTTGTTTTATAACAGAGCTGCACACAGCTCTTCCTGAGGCTCTTCACTGGCAGCTGCCACTCTCAGAGCTCAGCTCCCTTTAGGAGCACTCAAGAAAGTGTAACATTCTCCACCTCGGGGGAGAGTGGAGCAAGAGGAATTTACTGACAACTATGCACAATTTGGCTGAGTTTTCAACTCAAATCTTGTTTGTTTTTTTCCCCTCCTCTCAGAGTCACTACTGACATCAACCCCAAATACTTACTGATTACCTATATTGGTTGCATTATTGTAAGCAGCATTATATGGAAGTTAAGATCACAGGTGCTGGGGCTGGGATGCCTGGATTCAAATCTGGGATCCACCACCTCTCTAGCGGCATGATCTTGGGCAAGTTATACAACCTCTTTATGTCCCAGTGCCACTATCTGTCAATATGGAATAATAATAATACTAATTCCCAACTCATCGGTTGTTGTGAGGTTATTAAATGAGGAACGACTTTTTGAATAGTTCCTGGCATTGAATAATTGTTGCCAAGATGTTAGCAATTATATTAGTTTAACCTCTAGGTACACTTGGAAAGGTGTAATAATATGAAGAAGTATAAAATACCAACTTTACTTTGGAGGAATTATGGCCTAATCTGGGAAACTGAACATTTTTTAATTATGAAGAAAAAAGCTGACTTTGGGCTCTGATAATTAGCAAATAAAGAGTTGTGATGTCTGAGGTATATTATCATGCCTTCCTGCTGCTGTCTGTTGGTCACGAATGGAGCAGGGGCTTCCTGTTTCCCAGTAAAGAGTAAAGCATGTAGTCAGTGTAATGTCTTCCAGACCCTAGCCCTCTGAGAAATCCTCCTTGTGTTTTAGTCACTCCTAACAACAACAACAAAACACCAAACAAAATTTCTGGCTATTCAGGTATAATTCAATGGAATTGCCTAAATAAATACAAGACACATGTTTAAAAAAATTTTTTTTTTGAGATGGAATCTTGCTTTGTCTCCCAGGCTGGAGTACAATGGTGTGATCTCAGTTCACTGCAATCTCTGCCTCTGGAGTTCAAATAATTCTGCCTCAGCCTCCTGAGTAGCTGGGATTACAGGCATCTATGACCATGCCTGGCTAATTTTTGTATTTTTAGTAGAGATGGGGTTTCATCGTGTTGGCCAGGTTGCATGTCTGCAACTCATGACCTCAGTTGATCCACCTGCCTCAGCCTCCCAAAGTGCTGGAATTACAGGCATGAGCCACCACACCCAGCCAAAATACATGAGTTCTTAAATATGCTGTTGTTATTGGGACCTTCTCTTTGGTGGTTGTATCCCAGAAAAATGTAAAGGAGTCCACCCTGACTAGCAGACTCTTACATCAGTTTATTAACGTCATAGTACTCAGATGCCATGGGAGCTAGTGTTCTGGATATACCTTAGAATGAAGCATCCATGCTCCAGGTAAGTCATTTTCTTACTGCATGATATCAGTCTTCTCAGTTTAATTTTCTTATTAACTCAATGATGTCAAAGGTAGAAGCAGAGGAAGGACTCCCCACCACTGCCATCTTACCTTCTAATTTCTGTTTGCCCAGGAGCCTCTTGGTGGCTTTCACAGCTTGAGTCTGTAAGTTGAGCTCAGGATCTGCCCACTGATGCCCAGTATCACCTAGATCAAGGATCAGCACACTGAGACCAAGGAGCCAAATCTAGTACTACCATTTTATAAAGAAGGCTGGCTGGGTGATTAAGAGGTGGCTCACACCTGTAATCCCAGCACTTTGGGAGGCTGAGGTGGGCAGATCGCTCGAAGCCAGGAGTTTGAGACCAGCCTGGCCAATACGGTGAAACCCCAACTCTACTAAAATTATAAAAATTAGCCAGGCATGGTGGCACAGGCTTGTAATCCTAGCTACTCAGGAGTTTGAGGCAGGAGAATCTCTTAAATTCAGGAGGCAGAGGTTGCTGTGAGCAGAGATCGCACCACTGAACTCCAGCCTGGGAGGCAGAGAGAGACTGTTTAAAAAAAATAAAAAAAACAAAGAAAAAGAAAGCTTTATTGGAATACAAGAGTACAGAACCATGACTTTATATATTATCTGTGGATGCTTTTGTGCTACAGTGGCAGAGTTGAGTAGTTGTGACAGCGACCATATGGGCCCCAAAACCTAAAAAATGTACTATCTGTACCTTTATGAAAAAGTTTGCTGACCTGTGACCTAAAGGTTAGACATGCCAATCCCATAAGGGAACAGTAAGAAGTCTTCCCAAGGCAATACAGAGGGCAGAAATCACCAAGGTTCTACAGAAAGGGAAATTCAGAATATGAAAGGATAAGATGAGAGTAATAAAGCTGCCTAGAGAACAAAGGGGATGATGTATTACCTGAATCACTTCTGACACAGGCTCCTGTTGCTTAAGCTGTGGTATATGTTTCTTCTAATCCCAATTGAAATTGCCCCTCATAATATGCCATATTCATCACAGAAGTCACATGCAGTATTACAGTGGTGAAAAATGTTATGAGTTGCTTTGAAATGATGTCCTATTCGCTCATAGCTATTCCATGCTGGCTGTTTACAATTTCAGAACAAAACTAACCTTTGGGATTTGACCTTGCTTTCTTAAATAATGATTCTGAACTAGGTGATTAGGGTTCCCCTTCCCCAGCTACCAGAGCCTCCTCCCTTCTTGGCAAGTACTAGGTTTTTCTGGACGATCAGTTATGTGTGAAATGTCTCTAAGGAATGTACATGTGGCAATTGTTTGCCATTCACCTTTCCATCATTGAAGGGGCCACAAGGAAGACTTAGCAATGGAGTGTGAAATCCAAGGTTTTTGACCAAGAAATCCTGTGCAAGAGCTCAGGAACTACTTGTTTTCCATGTGTAGTTAATCCTATCTGTACAAAGAGGTTGTCAATCTGATCCCAGTTCTCTGCCAACACGTTTTTGTGATTTTGAGTAAATCCCTTTCTAATGCACAGGGGGGTCTGTCTGTGGGCCTGAGCTCTGGGACTCTACTCAGCAGGCTGTTCACTGTGGCTCAGGAGTGCCTCCATCCATGTAGGGTGACTTTGCTAATTTGCACAAAGTCGCCCTATGGGCTAGCAGCTGGCCTATCCCTTCCTGTTTCTGAGCTTCAGTTTTACTAGCTAAGGGAAACAGAGGAGATGGTTTTGAAGGTATTTTCTAGCCTTGGAGCTTTGATTTGGAGGTCCTTTGAGACAATTTGTGTGGGTTGGGTAAGCAGCTTTCTTTATGCTCTGTGGTGCTCCCCTACCGGGGTGCCTTTGAAGCTATCAGGAAAAGCCATGTGCCAGGAAGTTCTTGGGGCTTGGAAAAAGGGAGCTCTTGAGTTCCTCTAAGGACAGGACTCTAATAACTAGGGGTAATAGCAGTAAGGCAGATATTCGCTATAAAGGGAGAGGGGTGTGTCAGACCAAAGGCAGATGTGGCGATATCTGGCCTGATTTTGGTCACCTTTGGAGCAATGAAGAGAGGTCATGGTCCCTCTGACTACATGCACTGTGAGAACATTTGCCTAAGTTTCATGTAGCAACAATCTTTTCTCCCTGACCAGGCCATCACTGGGTTATGTTGGCCACTGAAAATGGAGACCCAGGCACAAAAGTGTCCAGATACCTGGGGTGAGCAAAGCAACAATAATAAGTGTCAGTGAGGTGTCTTGTGAGCTGTGAGTACACAATGATGAGGCTTACATTGCTGGAGTCAAGGAACCTTTAAAGAAAGAGGCCACGGCTCTGAGCATTCTTGAGATTTCTGTCAAACTCAAGCAAATTTCCTCAGATTACTGAAGCCTTTGGTAGATTTCTCTTAAAAACCATGTTTTGTTCTTTTTTCCTCCCACTTTGTTGGGCCATAATAATCAGTGCTTAGTTATTTGTAGCTGTATGTAGAGAGGGTGCTAAATGCTTTCTTGTCATTCCATGTAATTTAAACTTCACGCCAGATTAGGTGTAGCTGGTTCTGTCTACATGTGGCCAAAGAGAGAACTGAGACTCACTGAAGTTAGGCAATCTGCCCAAGGCCATAGAGCTAGAAAGTTCTGCATCTAAGTTTCAAGCTCAGAACTTACAGCCAGGCAATAGTATTTTTCAAAGCCATGTCCTGTACCTCCCTATACTACCTTGAATATGGCTAATTTAATTGTTGGTGCAACGAGGCTGCAGGCGAAGGGAGCACTTCCTTACCTGTTTAGAGTTAACATAACCCAAGGCTTCTCAACTTCAGCACCATTGACATGTTGGGCCCTAGAATCATTTGCTGTGGCTATCCTGTGCATTATAAGAACTTTAGCAGCATGCCTGGCCTTCACCTACTTGGTCCCAATAGCAGCTTCCCTATCCTTCCCCAGCTCAGTGGTTAACAACTTAAAATATCTCCAGGCTTTGCCAATACTCCTGGGGGGCAAAATTGGTCCTGATTAAGTGAGAGTCACTCACATAACTAAATGTTTACCTGCCATTAAAGAAGAAATCTCTGCATATATAATTTTTTTCACCAGCTCTCCTTTTTCTCCTCTTTTGTACAAAAATTCTGTTATTAATGAGTTGGGTCATTCTCCCTGCCTGACTGACATCTTGGAGTGTGTCACTGAAAACCTTCACCTTGGTGGCATCTTCTCAAATTTCTCAGACACCCTCTCTTTGAGCCTGGAGCCTCCTGGGGAAGCATTAAGAGCCGACCAGCTATGAAAACAATGTGCTCTTCCCTGTGCTAAGTGCCTCTGCTTAGGCAGTAAAATGCTTCAGTGGTATGAACATATGGCATCAACATGGCCTCTGAAAACCATGCTGGGTGTTTAACAAGCATGGAGGGATGGGGACAGGCTGTGGTGAGCCTGGAGGCTTATAGAACAGGACTTCCCCTCCCCCAGGAGCAGAGATTCCTCAGGGATCTTGACTCCACATAGACCGAGGCTTTGTGGGAAAGAGAGCTAGTGCCTTGAAGCTATTGTATTTTGTTCCTTTAATAAAACACCTTGCAGACCCTGATGTCTGCCACAGAGACAGAGCAACCATGTGACCCAGTGCCAGCTCTTACCTCTGACTCCAGACAGATATTCTGCTGAAGTCCACCTTCTATTAGGTAAGAGGATGTGGGCAGCTCCACAGTGACCTACTGCATTCTGTGTGCACAGCCTTTCTCGTGAGAGCAGGGCCCATCAACTTTGAGAGCTCTAGGCCAAAATAAACAGCCTGGAGTATTGGTCACAGAGCAGGTGTCAAGGCTGCTCAGCAGCTTGGTTTAATAATCCCAGGATGCAAAAGGCTAGAAAGGTCATTGGCATATTCTTCTAGAAAAGTAGACTGCCTGTGAATTTTTATAATAATTCTTAGTGTGAGACATCTCCTTCTTGAGTGATGTCATCAAGATGATGTATTGATGATACATATTTTTATGGAATTTTTTTTTAAAAAAGAGCGTAAGTTTTTGGAGCTAAATAAAACCACCAGGAAAAAAATCATTAGAAGTTCAGTGAGCTCTTCTTCATAAAAGAATTTATGGGCATATCTGATTGAACCCATAGCTGACAGTATAAAATGTACACTTGTCTTTGCACATTCATGCCCATGTTCACAAATGTGCACATACACTCTTTCTTCATATGGAAAGGTCATGGGGCTTTTGGCCAGATGAGCCTGTTTAAATTCCAGCTCAGTCACTTCCTGCATGTAAAACCTGGATGAGTTGCTTAAGGTCTTTGAGCTTGTTTCCCTGTCCTTAAATAGGAATAATAGCTACATTAGGGCATTTTTATCAAGATTAGAAATAATATATTAGAAGTTGAATAATGTATTAGAAGTTGTGAAGCATAGAAGGTACTTGATAAACGATATTATTATTATCAACACAATATCTTGTTATGAACCTTCAATAAAACAGATACCAAATCTTCTCTAGAATTGATATTTTTAGATGATTCTTCAGTAGTTAGGCTCTTCACTCCATTTCACCTCATATTCACTCCATTTCACTCTTGAGACTGGGTGTGAATATTTTTCATTTTTATATATCTTCATTCAATCCTCATCCAGTAAGAAATAATAAGTCGTATTCCAAGAAACCAAATTAGTTCCCTATAATATCTTCAAGTCTCCAGCTTTTCATTCATTCCACATTTATTTATTTATTTATTTGAGATGGAGTTTTGCTCTTGTTGCCCAGACTGGAGTGTAATGGCACTATCTCAGCTCACCGCAATCTCCGCCTCCCAGGTTCAAGTGATTCTCCTGCCTCAGCCTCCTGAGTAGCTGAGATTACAGGCATGCAGCACCATGCCCAGCTAGATTTTGTATTTTTAGTGGAAATGGGGTTTCACCATGTTGGTTAGACTGGTCTCGAACTCCTGACCCCAGGAGATCTTAGCTGCCTCAGCCTCACAAGTACTGCAATTACAGATGTGAACCACCGTGTCCGGCCTCATTCCACATTTATTAAGTACCTAGTGTGTACCAGACACTGATCTAGGGGCTGGGAATTCCACAGTGAAAACAGAGACAAAACCCCCTGCTTTCTAGGCAGTTACATGCACAGTGTACTCCAGCCACACCTCCAATTAAGAAACGTGCCATTTAACATTGGAGATATCGATTGTGAACAAATTTTGTGCCACATAGGGAAGACGAGTGCAGTGATGAACAGAAACCTTGGAATATGGCAATGATGGTGGGTGTGTTGGGTAACTGACACATGAGCAAGTGACTGTGAGACAGAAAATACAAAATCACGACAGGTGTCATGGCAATCCAAGAATTGGTTTAGAATAAATTTATGATGAATAATTCATTAAGGCTTACTAAAGAAAGTTGAATACAGTGCTTGGAAACATAGTATGTGAATGCTTTAATGAATGAACTGTTGAATGAATAAAAAAAGGGCTGCTGTGTATGGTTTTGCAGGTTTCACATTGCACAGCTCCAACGCATACCATTTAAATTGTGGAGATTGTCAATGTGCAACTTGCATGAGCAGCAGCTCTGCCAAACATTTTACACACATGTCTCATTTGATACTTCCAACAATTTAATACTTAATTCGTGTTTTCTTCATTTTGCAGTCATGGAATTTGGGATTCAGTAAGGTTCATAAAGTAGGGTACTCTTAATTGGCATGCAGACATATCAGACTCCAGAGTTGTTGCTTGGAGAATAGGAGAAAACAGTCCCTTGAAGATTAAACTTGATAATTTGAGTCATGTCTCATCTTTGAACCAAATGCTTAGGTTAGTGGGATCAAAAAGAAGTGAGGACATGGCAATGATTACTTTTTCAGGTTTTGGGCTTCAAGTCATGAACTCTGCAAGGCTTTGCCCTGTTTTTATCACTGTAACAACATACTCTTAGCTCTTCTTCCTTCAAGAGAAGAATGGAACAAAGATTCTAGAAAAATCCACCTGGTAGAGGTGCCGAACATATCATAGTCATTGTTAACAAAAAATAAAGGATAACAGCCCAGGACCAGCAGAAGTGAGAAGCTGTCATTGTAGGAGCTGTTATTATAGCAAGAGGATCAGCTTCTCAGCAGGGGAATTACATTCAACTCTGATGTGCTGTTTCTTTTAGAACTCATTTTTGATATCACCTCATTCTTGAATCAACAGCAAATGAGATAATACAATGTCAGGCTGGTGTCTTCTCACACCTAGTTGATTGTGAAATAACAAATCCTGCTCCACACTGCCCCTCTGCGGTCTGGGTACGTCGTGCCCCATTGTGACCTTGGAAATCCAATTGCTTCTGATTGCTCACTGCTTCTCAAGGAAATTTAATTCTCAATCAACTTTTTAATGTAACAGCTCAGCCCAGAGAACTAAAAAAAAAAAAAAAGAAAGGTTTGTGTCAGGTTAAAGAAATATTGTGAATAACAATGAACACAACTTTAAAGTTTTAGGCAACAGAGGATTTCGAGTTATGTGACTTTGGAAGAGGAATGCAGGAGATTGGATTTGGAAACATCTTGCTTGTTACGCTGTAAACTTCTCTCAAAATATCAGAGTCTGTACATACTTAGAGATAGCCTAAGTTGTAAACAGGCTTTGCGACTTCTATGCTGTTAATTTTTATTAAGGCAAGTGGGGGAGCAGTAAGAAAGATTTATAGTTTTGAGTTATACGCTTGATTTCTTCCCAATGATTGTAAGAGGAAGAAATTATTATCTCAATTTTATTGATAAGGAAACTGAACTCTTCAGAAGTCCTATGGCCTATGGTGGTGTGTCCAGGTTTTTTATCTCTGGACCAATTCCTACATAGCCATGCTTTTTTCCATGATATCATATGTTTTGACAGTCAGTGAGGGGCCACTTTCCTTAAACAGAAAGAGGAACAAGTTCTGTGTTAGTAATAGTAATATCCCTTGCACGTAAATAAAACAACAATAGGTTGTAATTAGTAATTATTCTGTGTCATACAGTATACTGGATGTTATATTCTCACAGAGCTCAGCAAGGAAGGCGCTGTTTTCATGCCCATTTGACAGCTGATGATACTGAAGCTTAGAGATGTTAATGATCTCCCCAGGGTCATACAGCTGTTTAAAAAGTACTCTATCTTTGTAGTACTATGTTTTGTCTTCTCTGTTAGACTTTAAACTTCCAGGAGGCAAGGACTGTTTCTTATTACAATTGACCCTTGAACAATATGGGTTTGAACTGTGAAGGCTTTTAGAAGTGGGGTTTTTTTTTTTTCAATTAAATGCAGAATGCAAAACCTGCACATATGGAGGGCTGTCTTTTTTATATGTAGGTTCCAGAGGACCCACTGGGTCCCACTGGACCAACTTGCATATATGTGGATTTGGGTATATGTAGGGGTCCTGGAACCAATCCCCTGAAAATACTGGGGAATGACTGTAATTTCCTTATCTTGAAAACCCCCTGCAAAGTGGTTTTCTTGTGGTAGGTCCTTAGTAAACATTTGAATAGATGAATGTCAGCTGGACCTGAATTCTGCCCTCCCTAATCTGTGCTTTGGATCCCTTCACACATGTCGATCAACTCTCTATAATCAGGTGAAGAGATGGAGAAAAGGGGTGTGTTAGTAGATTGTTGTCTTCCTTTTGTAAAGTATAGTAGCCTACAGCAATGATGTACACAGTTAGGAAAGGATACATTAGTCAGGATAAGACAGGTCCTGCTAACTTGACAGATAACCCCAGGGGTTTAATACAATCTAGTGGCTCTCCAGGGCAGTTGTCCTCTGGTATTAGTGATTCAAGAGACTGCTTTGATCTTTGGCTCTGCCATTTCAACACAAGGGTTTCTTCATAGTCCCCACAGAGAGCAACTGGGTGCTAATTCTGTTTTGCACCTATCATTGAAGAACCACACATCAGTTCTGGTCACATCTTATTGGCTGAAATTTGTCAAATGGTCCCAGTAGTTCGCTAAGAAGGTAGAGAAGGGGAATTATCTTTTGTGTCCAGAAGGAGAGAAAAATTGGATATAAGTGAGCCACAGGAGACTCTATTCTGGCGGTGTTGGCTGTTTATTTTTTTTTCTACCTCTGAGTCATAGAAATGATTTGAGGTAATGGCTATACTACCATGAGATTTCTTCAGAATAGCTTCATGGTATTGCAGTTCCACTGGGAATGTACCATTACATTCATTTCCATATGCGTAACCACAGTGGCTCATGTCCAGCTCTGGCTATTTGAAATTTCTAGATGTTGGTTATACCAGTAGCTGTACTTTTTAAAGGGTAAGATGTTTCCTATAAACCATCAGGAATGTCTTAGTTCAGGAAATTGTTTAATTTTCTTTCTTAATACTGTTTCAAAGGCTGGCTTAACTTGAGTTCTTGCTTTTTTAAATGTCAGTATGAAAATATTTTTCATCAGATTGTTAAAATCTTCATGATACAATGCTAAGTAAACTTAGCAGAATATAAACTATATCCATTATGATCCCAAATTTCTGTCTTTCTGACAATTGTTGTCTGCATCTTTCTGTCTCTGTCTCTCCACACATACATACACACACATGCAGACATACCTGCCTCCTATACTGGAAATTAATACACCAAAATATTAATGTCAGTTATCTCTGAGCTTAAGGGTTATTTTGATTTTTTTCTCTATATGCTTTCCTAAATTAAAAAAAATATTGAAGGCTGGGCGTGGTGCCTCACACCTGTAATCCCAGCACTTTGGGAGGCCGAGGCAGGTGGATCATGAGGTCAGAAGTTCAAGACCAGCCTGGCCAAGATGGTGAAACCCAGTCTCTACTAAAAATACAAAAATTAGCTGGGGACCGTGGCAGGTGCCTGTAATTCCAGCTACTCGAGAAGCTGAGGCAGGAGAATTGCTTGAACTCAGATGGCAGAGTTTGCAGTGAGCCGAGATCATGCCACTGCACTCCAGCCTGGGCAATAGAGTGAGACTCCGTCTCAAAAAAAAAAAAAAAAAAAAAAAAACCCTGAAAAATTCACTTTTGTTTTGCTTAAATGTGTTATAATCAGAAGATACATTTTATACAGACATAGATATAGAATGGATTTTTTTGAACATATCTATATTTTTTTGTGATTTTCACAGAAGAGAATTAAGTGATGCTCATTTTAGATTACCTGCCTGCTTTATTGCTTTTTTGAAACCATTTAGAACTTGGAGACAAGGCTGACCGAAGGGTGTGGAGAGCAGGATGGAAGGGAGATGCCATTCAGAAATGGGGAGACCATCATTTCCATTATGAAATCCAATTTAGTCGGGGTCAGCCAGCCTCTGCATTGCTCTCCCCTCCTACTCTTTCAGGTTAGTTATTTTGGGGCATCTTCTGATGAATGCCATCTTGCAATTAAAATGCTGGTGCTGGCAAGTTTCAGCATCTCAGCTTCCATGACCCCTAGCTGTCAGTAGCCTTGTCTTTTTAATCAGGATCTATATTGCTCCCTTCTATCAAGTAACTTTTTACTTTCCCAGATCCCAATAAACTTGGATGGAGAAGAGAGACATTAGCTGAATTTTAATTTAATCATTTGCTTCTCAGGAAGCATACTAAAAAGATGGCATTATGATGGTTTGTGTAACATAATTCATGGATAATGTGCTTGCTGAGGTCTGATTCCCACTGACTCCTCACCCATTGTAGAGCAGGGGTGATCAGAAGGTCTGTTACTCAGAAGCAGGTACTTTTTATAGAAGTAGGAGAGAGAAGGGCCTTCAGCTGTAAAGGGCATCATACACCCTGCTGTCTGAATCATGAGAGGAAGGAGATCAGAGGTCTGCTAGACTGCTCCTCAGGAATAAATTACCTAGGCAAGGTCCTGGGGTCAGCAGAGTATGAGTAGACTGATGGGGGCTTTTTGGAAAAGCTGATTAGGCCTACAGCTTAAAGCCTCTCTGACAAGAGAGCATCATCTAATATAGGCTGAGGAGTTGCTCTCTGTGGCAAATAACCCTGTCCTCTCTCACTTATCCCCTTAACTGCATAGTTTCCCTAAAGTGGCAGCCTTGATGTCATCTGTGCGATCCATGAGAATTCACATACATGTGAATGTAGTGTGTGTGTTTAGTGCATATGCATGCCATATCAGCTTATATCTGCCAATGATGAGTAAACAAGCAGATCGTGTCTGTGACAATGTGTTTCATTCAGAACTCGCAGTTAATTCATTTAACTGTTTTTCTGGTACCCTAAAGTGCATATGAATCATCTGGAGATCTTGTTAAAATGCAAATTCTGACTCAGTAGGTCTGGAATGGGGCCTGAGATTTTGCGTTTCTAGTAAGATTCCAGGTAATGCTGAGGCTGCTGATCTAAGGACCACACTTTCAGTTGTCATCTTCACTGGGATTATCAGCCTAACAGATGGGTATTGGCAAAGCATGGCTTTTTGATGCATTCTTCTATTTAAATTTTTACTTATGACAAAGGATACTTGTTTAAATATGCACTTTGATATGTAAATAACTCTTAAAGGAATTGACTCATGGTTTTTTTGTTTTTGTTTTTTATATCGAGAACAGAAATGTCCAAACGGACATCACCAACTAATTTTCTGCAGACGTAACAGAAACACGCCTCCTCACATAAACCCTGTACCATATTTTCACAAACTGCAAGCTTCCTGAGGACAAGTGTCAATGCCTCAGGCAGACGAATGTTCAATAAAGACTTTCTTGTTATTCTCCACATTCTTTTAGTGCTATCTTTTTGGATGAACTTGGGGAAAAAAGAAGAAATGCATTTGAGTAAGATGTGGTAAGAAAAATTGGAGAAAAATCCTCTGTAACTTCACTGCCTTGTATTGTAGAAATCAGAGTTCAGCTCCTTACAAGAGTTTCATAAAAGTGACAAGTCAGCAACACATTAATGAGAGACTTAGTTCCTGTCACTAGCCTTTTCTTCCACTGAGGCTTTCTGCCAAGACATGAGTTTAATTTAATGTCTCCATCTCTGCAGCAATTGGTCTTTGACCTTTTGAGATTATTCTGAATGCCATGGTGTACTATTGAGATGATAAATGGGGCAAATAAGAGGAGTCAAGTAAGCAGACATGGGGGCTATCACCATAGTGGATGTGGGTGTTAGAGGTGATGATAAGATTGGCAGCCTAACAGATTTTCATTAGCTGGCACTGCTGTGTCTGTGAAGATGATATCATCCTTCAGAAAGGAGCCGGGGACTCACTGGGAACAACATAACCTGGTTAAGGAAAATAAAAGTGTTTGGAAAGGATCATAAATAGAAAAAAAAACTACTCAGCAGCAACTGATCTAGGGAAGTTAGAAAAATGAATTTGGTTGTATATTGGTTACCAGACTTAATGTCAAATGACTTACTACACTGAGCAAACCTTAAATAAGCTACTATAATTTGGAGGGACTCAGTGGATATGGATTTTAGCCTTAATTCAGCCCTTGGGTCTCTGGATATTCTCCTTATTTGTCGAGTGGATAGAAGGAGAAAGGCTGAAGGGCTATCTTATATCCACCTCATGCAGACATGAAGACATTTGTAAGATTTGTTGCTTTGAATCCACATACTCAGTATGAATGGAATTTTTTTTCCTCCTCTTCCTCTTCTTCCTTTTCCTCTTCCTCTTTATTTTCTTCTTCTTTCTTTCTTTTTCTCATGCTGAGAATTAAAAGACTCCTGGCATTTCTTATGGTCCAGAACAGTAGGCTTTGACTTTCTGCTGGAAACAAATATGTGTAATATTTGTGATGCATTTATATGATCCATTTACAGCCAGATTTCCTTTATCATATTTCATTTGTCATATAGTGATTAAAAACAGCCACCTTGCTGACATTATCTACTCATCATAGTTGGATAAGAGTTATCCTTTGCCCCTTTATGGAAGTGTTTTATTTTGGTTCTTCATCTGTTCAAATCAAGTAATCTTTTGGCTGACCTAGCTGACCTTCTATCCTCTAGCCAGCAAACTAAATCATTTGGTGGTCAGGACTTCCTTGAATTTGCCTTGCTTTTTTGATCAGTGATAATATTCAGATCTTTCTCCTTTTCCCTCCTTGTAACTTCCATCTGCAATGTGAAGAATAGAGAGACCAAAACAGGACATTAAAGCAGCTTTGTTTTGACATGGTCATGGTCATGACTAGTTTTATTGAGGGCTTGTTCTGAGTGGATCTAGGCAAGCTTCTTAACATTTCTGTGTCTTAGTTTTCTCATCTGTAAATTGTGGTTGATTATAGTACACAACTCATAGGATTGATGGTTGTGAATATTAAGTAAGATATAATGTATTCATTTTCCTTCTTTTTTTTTTTTTGAAACAGGATCTCACTCTGTTGCTCAGGCTGAAGGGCAATGGCATGATGATAGTGCATTGTATCATTCATTTTTTGATGTCTCCTTAAAATGCTACTGTTGTAAGACTTTTGTACTTGTTACTTTTCTCCTGATACTCAAATTGTAAGCTCTCTAATTCCTTTAAGTTTTTACCCTAGAATTTCCTTCTCAGTAAGAATTTCCCTTTTCTAAAATTGTATCTCTTCCTTAACACTTTATAGCCTTCTTCTTTGCTTTGTTTGTCCTTAGCTCTTACTAGTATCTAATTAAATTGGCTATTTTATTTATTCATTTATTTATTTCTTATTTATTGTTTATTGACTGTTACTTCCTCTCCCCACAAGTAGATCATGAAGTCAAGAAATTTTGTGCTCTGTTTTATCCCTGGCACCTGGGGATAAAATAAATATTTGTTAAGTTAATGCAATGTGCTTAGCACAGCTTAGCACATAGTAAGCACTTGTTAAGCATAACATTGTGACTGGGAGATCTTATAACGCCTTCCCTCCATTTAGTATCTAAATTCTATAGCTGAATCCAATTTTATCTATCATTCCAGGCCCACTCAGCATTATTCTTGACAGTGTCTTCTTTCCTTAAATCCTATTTTTATGATAGCATTATCCTTTTATCTATCTTCTTCTCTGATTAGTTCATATGAGTTGGTCCAATCTTCCCAACTGTTTTTGCAAGCTTCTTGTTAGCAGGAATAAATGACTCATCCTTTTTTTTTTTTTTTGGCCTATTTCCTTCAGTATAGGGGCACAGTGGATGTACACTGATTGTTGTTGCTAAGTCAATCTGCGTTGAGGAACTATTAAATGACTACAGGATTTATCATTTAATTAACTAGAAGCCATATAAACAATTGAGTAGAGGAAAAGAAATAATCATTTTTAATGAAAAACACATTAGTGAAATGCATTTACCTGTGTGAATTATTTGCCCAGTGTTTGTCTCCAACACATTACTATGCTCTAGCCGCACTGGCCTTATTTTCTTTTCCAAAGTTTTACTATGAAAAAAAATGTAAATGTGAAAAGTTTAAAGAATTTTACAGTAAACACCTGTGCACTTGCCCGTTCTACCACTAAAATTTTAAATTGTTTTATCATATATCTCTCCATCTACCCATCCTTTTATCTGTCTTTTAATCCATCCTATATTTTGGTGCATTTCAAAGCAAACTGCAGACATTAATACATTTCTCCCTAATTACATCAGCATATATTGAAATAAAGCTTGACATTGCAACAATCTTTCTGATTCTTTTCCACCATAAAATTATTTTGTCCCTTTTAGAACTTGGTATAAATGAAAACATATAGTATATACTCTCTTTTGCATAAGGCTCATTCACTAAATAGTATTCTTGAGATTCATCTATGTTGTTACATGCTTATTCCTTTTAATTGCTAGATTTAATTATATCCATAGTATGAATGTTCCAGAGTTAGATTTTCCTTGCACCAGTTGATGGATATTATAACTAAGGCTGCTATTCATGTACATTTCTGTACAAAGGCTATCTTTTCTTTTTACCTTGGATAAATATCTATAATTGAGATTTCTGAGTCAGAGAGTGCACCACCCTTCCCTTTTCTCCTGAAACATACCAAGCATTTCCCAGCTTACACTACTCTGCGATAGCTCTGTTCTTTGTCTGGAATGCTCTTCTCTCTCTGTGAAATAATTTGCCACTTATTATCATGTAACTGCCTCTTTCATGTCCCTCAAATCTTAGCCTCCCCTGCCCACCCATTCTTAAGTAATCACAGTCCCTCTTAAGCACATGACTCTATGTTAATTAGCTGCATAGCATTTCTCATCATCTGATAACTTTGTTTTCTCTTATTATAATATAAGCTAGAGATAGGACCTGTCTGCTTTACTACTGTCATTCTGTAATCTAAAATGGCCTACAATAGCTAGTTTTAAACAGCTTAGACTATTGTGTGGTGAAAAATGGCATGATATGTAGTAGGTACTCAATAATCATGGGACAAGGAAGTAAATAATGGAATGAATAAATAAAATCTCAATTGCTAAAATCTTATCCATCTTTTTCATTTCTGTATCCTCAGTACCCAACACATAGTAAGTGCCCACTATAAATTTGATAGATGAATAAATAGGAACAGTTTCTCAGTGGGTCAGAAACAGTTAAGAAAAGGCAACTCTGAAAAACATTTTCTTTCCTGTCTTGTCATATGAAGGCAGTTAATCCAATTTCTCAAACACATTCAATACCTGGGTTAAAATGGGTCACAGCTGGAGATTTGCAGCATCCATCTTACATGGCTTGATGCTCAGAAAGAAATTGCTAGAGGCAAACTGGAAAACACATTCTTAAGCTCATGTGAACAGACTGGCTCATTAATCTATGTTTAGTGGTGACAAAATGTATTTCTACAGATTTGGTTTCTTGTACTCATTCTAATTAAGGAGATAAGGTTGAAAGAGGAAGTGCTTACCTTAAAGGGTAGTTAGTACACACATGATGTCAGCAATTGGACATGGTTTTCTTGTCCTGCTCATGGATAGTTATCCAGGATGCCTGCAGCCACAGCAGCAGGGGATCTTTGAAGTTCAAGGATATGAAAGTTAGCATTTCTATACCTTTAAAATTCCTGGTGTGGGATAGGTAGATTGCAAAAATTTTTTCCCATTCTGTTGGTTGCCTGTTCACTCTATTGATAGAATCTTTTGCTGTGCAGAAGCTCTTAAGTTTAATTAGATCCCATTTGTCCATTTTGGCTTTTGTTGCCATTGCTTTTGGTGTTTTAGTCATAAAGTCCTTGCCCATGCCTATGTCCCAAATGGTATTGCCTAGGTTTTCTTCCAGGGTTTTTATGGTGTTAGGTCTTATGTTTAAATCTTTAATCCATCTGGAGTTACTATTTGTATAATGTGTAAGGAAGGGATCCAGTTTCAGCTTTCTGCATATGGCTAGCCAGTTTTCCCAACACCATTTATTAAAAAGGGAATCCTTTCCCCATTGCTTGTTTTTGTCAGGTTTGTCAAAGGTCAAATGGTTGTAGATGTGTGGCATTACTTCTAAGGCCTCTGTTCTGTTCTGTTGATTTATATTTCTGTTTTAGTACCAATCCCATGCTGTTTGATTACTGTAGCCTTGTAGTATAGTTTGAAGTCAGGTAGCGTGATGCCTCCAGCTTTGTTCTTCTTGCTAAGGATTGTCTTGGCTTTGTGGGCTCTCTTTTGGTTCCATATGAAGTTTAAGGTGTTTTTTTCCAGTTCTGTGAAGAAAGTCAATCACAGCTTAATGGGGATAGCATTGAATCTATAAATTACTTTGGGCAGTATGGCCATTTTTCACGATATTGTTTCTTCCTACCACGAGCATGGAATGTTTTTCCATCTGTTTGTGCCCTCTCTTATTTCCTTGAGCAGTGGTTTGTAGTTCTCTTTGAAGAGGTCCTTCACACCCCTTGGTAGTTGTATTCCTAAGTATTTTATTACGTTTGTAGCAATTGTGAGTGGGAGTTCACTCATGATTTGGCTCTCTGTTTGTCTGTTATTGGTGTATAGGAATGCTTGTGGTTTTTGCACATTGATTTTGCATCCTGAGACTTGTCTGACAAAGGGCTAGTAACCAGAATCTACAAAGAACTTAAACACATTTACAAGAAAAAACAAACGACCTCATCAAAAAGTGGGCAAAGGATATGAACAGACAGTTTTCAAAAGAAGATGTTTATACAGCCAACAAACTTATGAAAAAATGCTCATCATCACTGGTCATTAGAGAAATGCAAATTAAAACCACATTGAGATACCGTCTCATGCCAATTTGAATGGTGATCATTAAAAAATCAGGAGACAACAGATGCTGAAGAGGATATGGAGAAATAGGTACGCTTTTACACTGTTGGTGGGAGTGTAAATTAGTTGAACCATTGTAGAAGACAGGGTAGCAGTTCCTCAAGGATCTAGAAATAGAAATACCATTTGACCCAGAAATCCCATTATTGGGTATATATCCAAAGGCTTATTAAACATTCTATTATAAAGACACATGCACATGTATGTTTATTGTGGCATTGTTTACATTAGCAAAGACTTGGAACCAACCTAAATGCCCATCAAAGATAGACTGGATAAGGAAGATGTGTCACATGTACACCATGAAATACTATTCAGCCACAGAAAAGGATGAGTTCATGCCCTTTGCAGGGACATGGATGAAGCTGGAAGCCATCATTCTCAGCAAACTGACACAAGAACAGAAAACTAAACACCGCATGTTCTCACTCATAAGTGGGTGTTGAACCATGAGAACACATGGACACAGGGAGGGAACATCACACACTGGGGCCTGTCGAGGGGTGGGGAGGCTATGGGAAGTGATAGCAGGGGTAGAGGGGATTGGAGAGGGATAACATTAGGGGAAATACCTATGTAGATGATGAGGGGATGGATGCAGCAAACCTCCAAGGCACGTGTATACCTATGTAACAAACCTGCACATTCTGCACACGTACCCCATAACTTAAAGTATAATAAAAATAAAAATAAAAATAAAAATAAATTCCTGGTGTGGTAGAGCCGGACAAGACAGAAAGAATGCCTGCTGATATCTATATCCAGGTGCTTCCTTTCTCAATCTAGCTAAATGCTATGGTTTGACAGTGTCCCGCAAAGTTCATGTGTTGGAAATTTAATCCCCAATGCAACAGTGTTGGGAGGTGGGGCCTAATAAGAGGTGATTAAGTCATAAGGGCTCTGCCCTCTTCAGTGGATCAATGTCATTATCATGGGAGTAGGCAATTATAAAAGAAAATTTAGCCCTCATAAAACAGCATTTTCATTATGTCACTCTCCTACTCAGAAACTTTCTACCTTTCTCTGCTGCTTGCAAGATCATGTTTACACTGTGGCCTGGCATTCAGGTCCCTGCCAAATCTGGCCACTTTATTGCCATCAACCTAAGTTTTTAAATGTTCATACCTGTGACCATACTGAGCCTTCCACCTAAAATGGCTTTCACATACCTATAAAAATGTTCTCCATATTGCACCTAATAAAAGAAGCTCTGGTTCTATGACTGCAATCAAAGCTATGAGACTGTACATTAGTTACATTAACACTACCTATGGATCCGTGAAGCTACTGTTATCTATAAAATATATCTCTTTTTCTCTCTTCTAGGCCAGCCCTTTCATCTTATTCAGACAAAGAAAAATAAGCACAGAGAAATTTGTGGGCTTGATCAACATCACATAGCTTCCAGATAGCAGAGCCAGGACTGAGGAAAATGAACTGAATATTAGATACTGAATCCTTAAGTAAACCATTTCTCTAGTCTCCTTCCTTGTTGCTGTTTGTGGCATTAGCATCTTCAGCTGTGAAGGCCAGTCTCTACAATGGGGAGGAGATGGACTATTTTGGCTGAAGCTGACCTGCAAAATTTGTTTCTGTGTTTAGGATAAAAGTAGCTGTTGGAATGTCTGAAAATTTAATTCCTGAGTGGTCTGCTTTTTCCATTGTTGAGTTACAGACAGACTTTTAATATCCTGGGAAGTATTTTTTTCAGTCAGGCAATTTAGAAAGTTGTAGAGATGCTATAATCTATGGACTTTTGTATGACTATAGGTTATATCAAAACCATGGTGGAGAGAGGACTTTTACTATACTAGAGTTAGGGGGAGGTGTTTCTAGTAACAATGCTAGTGCTAGCACTTATATGGACCCTCCACTGCAGCCTGTTATATTATTATTGCCATGTAAGAGTTCTTGGTGTAGTCCAGTTATTCTCATTGATATGTAGGTCCTCATAATTCTTAAAGCAGATGTTCTGTACATTTTGGAATGTTTCAAAAATGCTGGTGCAAACTTTCTAGGTCTCCTGAAACTCTGGACTGCTCCATTTCTGGAAAGAAAGGCTCTTTTTCAAAGCCATGTGGCCATTTCCTCATTATCCTCTCCTAAGTCAGAAATCAGATCATGCCGTACAGAACTGTGACAGTGCAATCCCATGAGTCTGAGGATTCCACACAAACTATAGACCTATGCTCTAGCTCATAACCTGTCAGGAGAATCTGATCCAATCACATCTGGACTCTGCAAGTAGATGATATCTGAGTAGAGGGACCAGTGAGTGCTGGACTGCATTAAGTATCCTCACTGCTGCTCCCCTAGGCTTGGTGGTGTGGTGTAAAGATTTTTTCTGTTCCTGTTGTGGGCTCTCTTTCCCCTTTCTTTCTTTTTTATTACTTTCTCTATTTCACTCTGACATTATTGAGTGTTTCCTTCTAGTTCTCCTCTTTCTCTGCCTTCACTGTGGGCAATGACTCTTTTCCCTCCTACTTGTTGACTTTTTCATCTCCAGCCTTTCTGCCTTCCTGCCTAAGTTCACTTTATTTTTAATAGAGTTTCTCCCCTGGTTCTCTTCTTTCTCCTCCTACTCTTCCTGCTCTTCCACAATCCCCTAGCTATAAATAACCCAAGGCATCCAACCTTTTGCTCTCATGGAGAAATGAATAATTAAATCTCCAAAGGAAGATACGTAGATTAAATCAGGCAGTTAATTTCTTCAAAACACAGAGAGCATTTTATGGTGTCCTGTGCAAATGGATGAGTCACAGCCAATTACTTCAAGAGGGAAGAAAGCTGAGGTTTGGCCTGATCAACAGCATATTTTTTTTTAATGGAGTATGCTAATGAATGTCAGATATTGCACAGGAATGATACTTCCAAATTCAGCAGCATGAGCCATGGAGTCCTAATTGTGATGCGTGTGATAGTGATAGAGTTTACAGACCAAGGGGCATTGTTTCTAGATAGTGTTTCTTTGACATAATGAAATACTGCAAGTTCTGAGCTCTTCCTTGCTAAATATGCTGCAATGGCAATTTATTTATTAGAAATCATCTGGGTGACAAACCAGGGAATAGAGATTCTCTTAGAGACCACATCGAGACAATAGACTTGTGAGACTTTAGTAGTAAGTGCTCAGAAAGCAGTCAACATGTTCCATGTAGATGATTTCTCAGGAATAGGTAGTCCACAAAGAAGTTTGGGAAGATTTCAGTGATGTCAAGCTGCTGGAAAGTTGCCAGACTAAATGGTTCCCTCTGTCTTTCTTCATTTTACTGGTTTTCAGGCTTTCCAAGGACTAGCTGATTTCCTTTCAGAGTAGTCTCATTTCATGGTATCTTTTCTCACACTTACTCATCTTGCTCAGGTAGTGGCCAAGTAAGTGCAGGTTTCAGGATCTGCTGTTGTGGTCAGATACAGTGTTTTGTGGAATGGAGTTTCTGAAGAATGGTGAAAAAGCTCTTAACTTGGATATTGGGAGGCAAAAGGCCTCCACAGAACCTTGAAGGGGAGGGTATCATTTAGAAAAACATGAGGAGAAAAGGCCTGGATACTGGGTTTAGAAAGAATAAACATAATCAAACTTAAAGCGATAATGTTACAGAAGTATCTTAGGGCTGGCTCAACCCATGAAATAGCTATGTGTTAGAACTTCCTTAAATGAACAAGTGTGTGAGTGTGTGTGAGTGAGTGAGAGAGAGAGAGAGAGAACAAGTGTGTGTGTTTGTGTGTGTGTGTGTGTGTGTGTGTGTGTTCTGCTTTGAGAATGGATAAAATTAAAACTCTATGGCTTGGCATGGTGGCTCATGCCTGTAATCACAGCAATTTGGGAGGCAGAGGTGGGAGGATTGCTTGAGCCTAGGAGTTTGGAACCAGCCTGGGCAACATAGCGAGATCCCTTCTCCACAAAAACAAACAAACAACAAAACCCTTTATGATACCTCCTAGAGGTAGGAGTTAAGGAAGAGGGGCACGTTAAAAGTTGAACAGTAATGAGAGCAACACATTCTTATTAAAAAATTGTTTGGCATAGCAGTGATTCAAGACCCTGTCTCTAAAATAAAATAAAAAGTATTTGAAAGCATATGCTTTTGGTTACTTCTCTTTAATGGCTAAATGCTATTCTGTACAAGTGACAGTTTCATTAGAGAAAAAGTTTTTAAAAATCTTTTTTATCCACCTCCCCAGTGTATATGCTACTCTCTAAAAGTATAGGTTCTTTGGGAGGAGTAGGTGCTATTTTAAGCTAATTACTTGCTTGCTTTAACTTATTCAGACTTTACAGATGGTTTCAGGGCCCACAGTATATGGGGCTCTCCCAAAGAAATACACAAACCTTCAAAAGAATTTAATTAATTTATAGTACCTGAACTTTGCCTGGAAGTGAAAAATCATACTAACATAGCACTTCTCTTACTTTAATGTGCATATAAATTGAATTGCCTAGGGATTTTGTTAAAATGCAGATTCTTCTTCAGCAGGTCTTTAGCAGCTGCCAGATGGTGCAGCTGCTGGTGGTCCATGAATCTTACTTTGAAAAGCAAGGAGCTGACATTTCAAAGTATAATTTCACTGTACTTGAGGTTTGGGGTATCTAATTTTTCTTATGTAAGGTTATATTTTACAAAATTTAACCAACAAAACTCACCTTACTGATATTTTTAGTTGGAACTGCATTGATTCTACACAATATTAAATCTTCCAATCCGTGAAGTTGAGTTATACATCTTCATTTATTTCGGTCTTTAATTTTTTTCATTAATATTTTGTAGTTTTTACAGCATGTGAATCTTGTACATATCTTAGTAGAGGTAGACCTTCGTCTTTCGTGCTGATCTAGATTTCACATTTTTAGTACCATTATAAATCGTACTTTTGCAAAATGCAAATTTTCCATTCCATAGCTAATATATGGAGATGTCATTACTTTTTGTATATTATCTTCATACAGTACAACTTTACTAAGCTCACTTAGTTCTTTTTTTTTTTTTTTGAAAGAAAGAAAAAGAGAGGAAAGAAAGTGAGAGTGAAAGAAAGAAAGAAAAAGAATGTATGAGAGAAAGAAAGAGGAAGAAAAAGAGGGAGAGAGAACAGGATTCTTGTTCTACTGCCCAGG
>CAUYLG010031637.1:0-18149 GCA_963573385.1 Cacajao melanocephalus | reverse complement strand
TCCTATTTCTCCACATCCTCTCCAGCATCTGTTGTCTCCTGATTTTTTAATGATCACCATTCTAACTGGTGTGAGATGGTATCTCAATGTAGTTTTGATTTGCATTTCTCTAATGACCAGTGATGATGAGCATTTTTTCATATATTTGTTGGCCTCATGTATGTCTTCTTTTGTAAAGTGTCTGTTCATATCCTTTGCCCACTTTTGAATGGGCTTATTTGTTTTTTTCTTGTAAATCTGTTTTAGTTCTTTGTAAAGTCTGGATATCAGCCCTTTGTCAGATGGGTAGATTGCAAAAATTTTTTCCCATTCTGTTGGTTGTCGATTCACTCTAATGACTGTTTCTTTTGCTGTGCAGAAGCTCTGGAGTTTAGTTAGGTCCCATTTGTCTATTTTGGCTTTTGTTGCCAATGCTTTTGGTGTTTTAGTCATGAAGTGCTTGTCTATGCCTATGTCCTCGATGGTTTTGCCTAGGTTTTTTTTCTAGGGTTTTTATGGTGTTAGTCTTTATGTTTAAATCGGTGAATATGTAAATATTAAAAGATTTAAAGACTTAAATATTTACATATTCTTAAATTTCTCTCAAGAATGTTTTTAGATTTGTGTTTATAGGTTTTCTTAGATTTTTTACTAAATATTTGATGCTTTTGATAGTATTATAAATGTTATTTTAAAAATCTTTAAAATTATTTCTTAGTATGTAAAAATACTGATTTTCTAAAATGTTAACCGTATACCTTCCTACGTAATTTGCCAAACTTATTTTAGTGTAAATTCCTTTGAATGTTCAAATTGATCTTTAGTACAATATTAGATATAAGAGAGTTAACAATAGACATACTTGTCTCATTTCTGATCATAAAGGAAAAATTTTGATATTTTATCATTAAGCATTATGTTCATTATAGGGTTTTTGTAAATTTAGTATTATTAGATTATGGAATGGCCTTTACATTCTTAGTTTGCTAAGAATTTTTATTATCAAAGGGGATTGATTGTACAAATGTCTTTGTTGAGATTATTATATTTTTCTCCCTTATTCTGTTAATGTGGTAAATAACATTGATTGGTTATTGAACGTAAACAAAATTTACAAATTCTGTTTGCAAACTTGATTCTTAAAATAAAACCAGTCAGCTGTCTACCTGCCCCTCCCTCTCAACACCTATACATCACTAGAGTTACTTGCTAATTTTTAATTGAGACTTTTCATTTATGCTCCTGAGATTTTCCTGTAACTTTTCTTTCTCGTCCTGTATGTGTTAGGTTTTGGTATCAAGTTTATGCTGTCCTCATTAAACAAATTTGGAAATGTTTCCTCTTCTTTTTAACTTTCTGCAGCATTTGCATAAAATTGTTATTTATTCCTTCAAGATTGAAAAGAATTTACTGGAGAAGACACCTGGGCCTAGATATTTCTTTGTGAAAAGTTCTTTGTTGCACATTCAGTTCCTTTAAATGATATAAGACCATTCCAATTCTTGGCTGGGTGTGGTGGCTCACACCTGTAATCCCAGCACTTTGGGTAGCTGAAGTGGGCAGATTACCTGAGGTTGGGAGTTCGAGACCAGCCTGACCAACTTGGAGAAACCCCGTCTCTACTAAAAATGCAAAATTAGCTGGGTGTGGTGGTGCATGCCTGTAATCCCAGCTACTCAGGAGGCTGAGGCAGGAGAATTGCTTGAACGCAGAGAGCAGAGGTTGCAGTGAGCTGAGATCGCACCACAGCACTTCAACCTGGGTAACAAGAGCAAAACTCTGTCTCAAAAAAGAAAAAATATAAAAAAAATTCCAATTTTCTATTTCTTATTGTACCAGGTTTTTAAAAATGTGTTTTCAAGTAATTTGTCCCCTTCATATACATTTCCAAATTTTCAGAAATATAATTCTTCAGTATATTCTTCTGTTATCTTAAATGTCTGAATGACCTACAGCAACCTCCCTTTTTATTTCTGCTATTGATTTTTTTTTAATTTCTCCTCTTTTCTTCTTGCCTAGTCTTGCTAGAGATTTAACAATGTTATTCACATTTTCAAAGATTCAACTTTAAGCCCTTTGAATCTTTTATGTTTATCTTTTCTGTTTCATTAATTTTGTTCTTCATTATTTTTTTCCTTCAGTTTCATTTAGGATCTATTGGCTGCTCTGAGAGTGATACTGATATTTTTTAGCCTTCCTTCTTTTATGACTATATGCATTTGGATCTAAAAATGTTCCTTTAACCACAGTTTTGTTAGCATCCTCCAAAATTTTATGTCATATTTTCATTTTCATTTAGTTTGGAATATTTTATAATATTACTTGTGATTCTACCTTCAATCCCTGGATTGTTTCAAAATATGTTGCTTAATTTCCAAGTAATTGAGGATGTCTTAGCATTCTTTTGTTATTGATATCTGGCTTCATTCCAGCATAGTCTGAATGAAACTGTTCACTTAAAATATATTGAGCACCTGTGGCACCTCAGAGGTGATCAGCTGCTTCAAGATGAAGCTGAATATGTCTTTCCTACCTACTGGCTGCCAGAAACTCATTGAAGTGAATAATGAATGCAAATTTCATACTTCTTTTTATGATAAGTGTATGGTAACAGAAGTTACTGTTAACACTCTGAGTGAAGAACAGAAAGGTTATGTGGTTTGAGTCAGTGATGGGAATGACTAACAAGGTTTCCCCATGAAGTAGCATGTCTTGACCCATAGCCGTGTCTGTCTGCTACTGAGAAAGGGGCATTCCTGTTATAGACCAAGAACTAGAGACAAAAAGCACAAATATGTTCAAGGTTGCATAGTGGATGTCAATCTGAGTGTTCTCAACTTGGTCATTGTAAAATTTATAAAAGGAGAGAATAATGTTCCTGCACTGACCAATACTATGGTGTCTCATTGCCTGGGGCCCAAAGGAGCTAGCAGAATCCACAATCTTTTTAATCTGCCTAAACAAGATGACATCCTCCAGTATGCTGTAAGAAATTCCTTAGACAAAAAAGGTAAGAAACGCAGGACCAAAGCACCCAAAATTCAGCATCTTGTTACTCCATGTGTCCTGCAACACAAACACCAGGGTATTACCCTGAAGAAACAAAGTATTAAGAAAAATAAGGAAGGGGCTGTAGAATAGTCTAAACTTTTGGACAAGACAAAGAAGGAGGCCAAAGAAAAGTGCCAGGAACAGACTGCCAAGAGATGCAGACCGTCCTCTCTGCAAGCTTCTATCCTCTGTTGGAGTCCAGTCAAAAATATGATTATTTGAGTAACAACTAGAGAAGATTAGACTCTCAAAATATATATGCTGATATTTGATTTATGTTTCTGCATGTAATTGATTTTGTTCTACTTGCACTTAATAGAATGTGTATTCTGCCATTGCTGGGCACCGTGTTGTACATTTGTCAATTAGATCAGGTTTTCTTGAATTGTGTTTTTACTGATTTTCTGTGTCCTCACTGAGCATTTTGTTCTGCTTGTTGTATCAGTTATATAAATATAACTGATATAAATGTGCAATCACAGTAGGACACATTAACATAACCAAGGTATGTTAATGTGTCCTACTGTGATTGCACATTTGTCTATTCTTTCTGTTGGTATTTTCCTTGTAAATTGCTTATCAATTAGTTTTGGTTTTATTATTTTAAAATTTACTCTTCAGGTTTACAGAAAATTGACAGATAGTACAGAGTTCCCATATAACCCCTCTCTGTCACACACATACAAAGTTTCCTCTATTTTTAATATCTTGCATTAGTATAATACATTTGTTACAGTTAATGAAACAATATTGATTTGTTATTATTAACTAAAGTTCAAAGTTTATATTAAGGTGCACTCCTTGTGTTTTATAGTTCTATATGTTCCCCCAAATGCACAATGTCATGAATACACCATTATTGTACAATAATGCCCTATAAATTCTCTATGCTCCACCTATCCATCCCTCTCCTCCCTCAAAACCCTAGCAGTCACTGATCATTTTACAATCTCTATACTTTTGCCTTTTCTAGAATGTCATATAGTTAGAATCATATAGTGTGTGTCCCTTTCAAACTGACTTCTTTTGCCTAGAAATATGCATTTAAGGTTCTTCCACCTCTGTTTTGTGGCTTAACAACTCATTTCTTTTTACATCAAATAATATGCTATTGTATAGATGAACAACAGGTTGTTGATCTATTTACCTACTAAATGACATCTTGGTTGCTTCCAGTTTCAGGCCATTATAAATAAAGCTACTATTCACATTCAGATTTTTGTGTAGATATAATTTTCAATTCTGTTGAGTAAATACCTAGTATCACAATTATTGGATTATACAGTAAGACTATATTTCAGTTTTTGAGGAAATGGCAAACTATTTTCCAAAATGATTGTATCATTTTTGAATTCCTGTTTGCTACACATCCTCACTGGCATTATTTGGTGCTATCAACCAATCATCTATCCTCTTGGCTGGTGGTTAGAACAGGGCATAATGCCTTAAACCAATGAGGGGACTCACTTCTTTGAGGCTTATTCTCAGACTTTGTAAGGCTTGCTTGACCTCTGATCCAACCCCATTTCTGTAATGTAGCCCTTGAAGGGTTCAACCTGAAAATCTTATGTGTTTTCCAAGATCCCTTATTCTTAGAGTCTCAAACTTCAACTCCTTCCTGTAGTGTTATACTGATCAAAGCACCACTTAGCATCTTCACCACAATGTGCTCTTTCCTGAAACTTGTATTCACTCTTGCTCTCATTCTCTCCCTCTTGTTCTGTAGCTCCAGTTGAAGAAAAGGCAAATGCCTGTCACAGGCTCACTTTCCTACATATCCCTTATCTCTGTAATCCTGGCTCCTCATTTCTGGTAACCTCAGAATCTCTCCACTGCTTTTAGGTAGACTATATCTAAAATGTCTATTCAGCAAAGCAGTTGTTTAGAATACATAATTAATTAAAAGAATGTGTAATTCTTTCCTGATGTCTGCATTGTCTGGCAAGAATACAGTCTCCCTGAGGGCCAGGACAAACTTGTCTTTAGCCCTACCATCATCTGAGTCATTAGCTCAGTGACTTTTAGCTCCGTAAATTTTAAATGTCTTTTGGAAAGAACAAATAAAAGAAAGAAGAGAAGAGGCAACTTTAAAGGAAAGTTTGTCTTATAGAATCAGTAACATAAAAACAATCCACACTTATCAAAGATTCTTGAAGCTGAATGTGCTTGAGTTGTATGCGCCAGACTGCCCTGCACTGGGAGTAAACATTTCTGAAACTAAACAACAGTTCATTTTCCATTCTCCATGTTCCATACCCCTCTGTCTCAATGGAAATAGAAATGGAGGCCTTATATTAAAGACTCCTGGTTTCACTGGGCTCCATGTGGTATTGAGTGAATTGTTAAAAGAAAAATCTAAAGAGAAATCAGGGTAGTGGTTTATGTGAAACAACAGTAATATTTGAATTAAAGCTATAAATCAACTATGCAAATCAGCCTGTGCTCAAGGCAGAAATGCAGTCACACAGTCTGCAGACGGAAACTTAATAAGCCCTGCCTCTCCTTCTATTACCTTGTGGTAAGTTTCCTGAGATTTGGGTCTTGTGGGGACACTGAGAGAGGGTAGCTCCGGGCATTCCAGTAGCTCTCACAGCAACTGTACTGGGACCTAGCAGCATTCTAACACCTCAGAAAGGGTTGAACAGTTTGCATCTGTGTCTCCATCAAAAGGCATTAAATATGCATCTGATCAAGATAGTAGTCAGGACTCTGAAATGCCTATGGGGGAAATTTGCTTGAAATTACAGCTATATGTACATGTTTTCTTTCTGAAATGGCTTTGGGGCTGAAATTCTCACAAGAGAGTTGGTTAAAGAACAGGAGATGGTTCAAAAAAGAATGACTGTTAACAGTTTGGGTGGAAAGTAAGGGGATGCAGCAAAACAAAAATTCAGGGTTCATTACTAAAGAAAGATGGGGCCCAGCCCTAGCTATGGAATTTAATTTTTACCACTTATTGGTGGCCATAGAATCATGGCAGTCAAGTAATCATATGTCTTGGTTTTCTCAAGATAGTCCCATTTTATTCTTACTGCTTGAGTGTAATTGTTATTAGCACCTCCTTTCATTCTTAAGAGTGTCCTGGTTAGGATGATAAATTATAGGGCCATCCTACAAAGTAAGGATCTTCAAAATTATTCACTTTTCAAATAAGTCAAACAATCAGACTATTTCACAGTACAGTAGGCCTCACAACTCATAGCTTGGATCCATATCCATTAGTGAGAGAAGTAAGCTTCCTCTTTTTGGAATTATTCTGGTAAGGACTAGAAAAGGAGATGAAGTCAAGGAAATTTAGAAGAAAACAAGGGCTTATGTCAATGGTTTTGTGAGATTCCTTCTTTCCCTGAGGTTCAGCAAATCTGAGAAAAAAACTCGTAGGGGAAATAGTTTCTCAAGTTTGTACAAGAAGATAGTAGCTGATGAAGAGGCTGAGCCCAAGTTTTCTCACTTTCTTTACTAGAGACTGATTATGATTAGGAGAAAATAAGCCAGACAGGTAAAAATTGAGAGTGGTTCTAGGTACTGCATGTCTACCTCAAATGAAACATATACACCCACTCCAGTTTGAACTCTAAGGGCAGTAGAGTTTTTGCTAGATGAAAGAATTCAGGTGGGAAGGAGTCAGGATAAGATGGCTGGGTAGAAGTCTCCAGCAATCATGCCCCCTGCAAGCACATCAATTTAACAACTATCTACACAGAAAAAACACCATCATAAGAATGAAAAAGGTGAGCCCTCATAGTATCTGGTTTTAACACCGTATCACCGAAAGAGACACTGAAGAGCTAGCAAAACCAGTCTTGAATTGCTGATGCCACCGCTCCCCCATGCCTGTCAGCAGCAACGTGGTACAGAGTGTCTCTGGGCACTGGAGGAGGGAGAACACAGCAATTATGAAGCAATAAACTCAGTGCTGTTCTGCTATAGCAGAAAGGAACACCAGACCAAACTCAGCTGATGCAGCCCATGGCAGGAACATTTAAATCAGTCCTACCCAGAGGGGAATCACCAATCCCAGGGGTCAGAACTTTTGACTTTCCACAAACCTTACCAATGAGGGCTAAATTACTCTGTGTCTATAAATAAACTTGAAAGGCAGTCTAGGCCATAAGGACTACAACTCTTGGGTGAGTTCTAGTGCTCAAGAAGGCCCAGAGACTGACTGGGTGGTAGGGCATGCCTATACTGAGATATCAGCTGGAGCAGCCCAAGGAGTATTGGCAATACATCTCCCCTACCCCCCAGGCTGCACAGCTCATGACTCCAAAAGAGACCACTTCCTTTTGCTTGAGAAGAGGAAAGGGAAGATTGGGAAGGACTTTGTCTTGCATCTTGAATACCAGCTCAGCCATAGCAGGATAGGGCACTGGTGAGATTTGTGAGGACCCCATTCAAGGCCCTAGCTCCTGGACAACATTTCTAAATACACCCTGGACCAAAAGGGAACCCATTTCCTTGAGAGAAGGACCTAGTCCTGGCAGCATTCATCACCTGCTAGCTGAAGAGCCCTTGGTTACTGAATAAGCAGTAGGGATAGCCAGGTAATATGTCAAAGGCCTTAAGTGAGCCTCTGAGACTTGCTGGCTACAGGTGAGACTCAGCACATTTCCAGCTGTGGTGGCTATGGGGCAAAACTTCTTCTGCTTGAGAAATGCAGAGGAGAAAGTAAAGGGGACTTTGTCTTGAGCCTTAGGTACTGGCATAGCCACAGGAGTTAAAGCACCAAGTAGGATCATGAGGTCCCTAATTCTAGGACTTGACTCTTGGACTGCATTTCTGGGCCTTCCCTGGACCAGAGGTGATCCCACTGCCCTGAAGGGTGAGTCCCAGGCCAGGCAAAATTCACAAGCTGACTTAAAAGCCCTTGGGTCTTAGGGAACATCAGCAATAGTCTGGCAGTATTCCTCATGGCCTGGGGTCGTGGTGGCTGTGAGTTGAGGCACTTCTGGCTTTAGAAAGGGAAGGGAAGAGTAAAAAGGACTGCATATTATGGTTTGAGTGCCAGCTCAGCTGTAGTACACTAGAACACCAAGTAGACTTCTAAGATTTTTGATTCCCAGATGGCACCTCTGGACCCACGTGGGGACTGGGGGACCTTGCTACCCTGAAAGGAAGGACCTACACCCAGCTAGCTTTGCCAACAGCTGACTGTAGAGCCCCAGGGCCTTGAGCAAACAAAAGCAGTGGCCAGGAAGTGATTATAGCAAGCATTAGCAGAAACTCACTGCTGTGCTAGCTTCAGGTCTGATCCAGTGTAGGGGTGCTTATGTCACTTCACCTCCATCTTTAGGTGGCTCAGAACATAGAGAAAGAGAGAGACTCTGGGAGAAAGGAAGAGAACAAGAGTCTCTGCCTATCAATCAAGAGAATTATCTTGGGTCTTGTCCAAGACTATCAGTGTGGTATCACTATGAATCTGCAAGAACCACAGTATTACTGGGCTTGGGGTGCCCCCTAAAGCAGATACATCTTAGATCATAACACCCAAGTCCTTTCAAATATCTAAAATGTCTTACCCAAGAAGGATGGGTGAAAATAAGCCCAGACAGTGAAGACTGCAATAACTCTTCAATGCCCAGAAACTGAAGAACATTTGCCAGCATCAGTATCATCCAGGAAAACATGATCTCACCAAATGAACTAAATAGGTCACAAGAGACCAATCTTGGAGAAACAAAGATATGAGACCTTTTAGACAGAATTCAAAATAGCTGTTTTGAGAAAACTCAAAGAAATTTAAGATAAAACAGATAAGAAATTCAGAATTCTATCAAATAAATTTAACATAGTGATAGAAATTACTATCAACAATCAAGCAGAAATTTTGTAGCTGAAAAATGTATTTGGCATACTGAAAAGTGTGTCAGAGTCCTTTAATAGCAGAATTGATCAAACAGAAGAAATAACTATAATGAGCTTAAAGACAGGCTATTTGAAAATATATACAGTCAGAGGAGACAAAAGAAAAAATTAATAAAGAAAAAGTATGTCTACAGGATCTAGAAAATAGCCTCAAAGGGAAAATCTAAGAGCTATTGGTCTTAAAGTTATTGAAAGTTTATTCAAAGGGATAATAACAGAGAACTTCCCAAAACTACAGAAAGCTATTAATATCCAAGTACAAGAAGGTTATAGAACACCAAGCAGATTTAGCCCAATGAAGACTATTTTAAGGCATTTAATAATAAAACTCCCAAACGTCAAGGGTAAAGAATTGATCCTAAAAGTGTCAAGACAAAAGAAGCAAATAACATGCAATGGAGCATCTGGCAACAGATGTTTCAGTGGAAACCTTACAAGCCAGGAGAGAGTCAAACAACATTATTTAAAGTGCTAAAGGAAAAAAGTTTACCCTAGAATAGTATATCTGGTTAAAGTATCCTTCAAATATGAAGGAGAAATAAAGACTTTCCCAGACAAACAAAAGCTAAGGGACTTCATCAACAGCAGACCTGTCCTGCAAGAAATGCTAAAGAGAGTATTTCAGTCAGAAAGAAAAGGACACTAATGAGCAATAAGTACTCACATGAAGGAACAAAACTCACTGGTAATAGTAAGTACACAGAAAAACACAATACCATAACACTTTAACTGTGGTGTGTAAGTAAACTACTCTTAACCCAAGTAAAAAAAACTAAACAATGAACTAATCAAAAATAATAACTATAATACCTTTTCAAGACATAGCCAGTACAATAAGATATAAATAGAAACAACAAAAAGTTTAAAAGTGGGGGAATAAAGTTAGGGCATAGATTTTTTTAATTCATTTTAATGTTTATACAAAGTGTTACATTGTTGTCAGGTTAAAATCATGGGTTATAAGATAGTATTTGCAAGCCTCATAGTAAACTGAAACAAAAAAACCTACAATTAATACACAAAATTAAAAAGCAAGAAGCTAAATCATATCACCAGAGAAAGTCACATTCACTAAAGGAAGGCAGGAAGGAAAGAAAGAAGAAATAAAAGACCACAAAACAAATAACAAAATAGGAGTACACCCTTCCTTATCAATAATAACAATAATGTAAACAGACTAAACTCTCCAATCAAAACACATAGAGTGGTTGAATAGAAGAAAAAACAAGACCCATTGATCTTTCTTTTGCTTACAAGAAACACACTTCACCTATAAAGACACGAATAGACTAAAAATAAAGGGATAGAAAAAGATATTTCATCCCAATGGAAACTAAAAAAGAGCAGGAGTCACTGTAACTGTATCAGACAAATAGATTTCAAAACAAAAACTATAAGAAGATGCAAAGGACATCACTATATAATGATAAAGGGGTCAATACAGCAAGAAAATATAAGAATTTTAAATATCTATGCACCCAACACAGGAGCACCCAAATATATAAAGCAAGTATTATTAAAGTTAAAGAGAGATCTATGCCCCAATATAATAATAGCTGGAGACTTCAACACCCTTCTTTCAGCATTGGACAGATTTCCCAGACAGAAAATCAACAAAGAAACATCAGACTTAATCTGCACTACAGATTAAATGAATCTAATAGCTATTTACAGAACATTTTATCTGATGACTACAGGATACACATTCTTCTCCTCAGCACATGGCTCATTCTCAAGGACAGATCATATGTAAGATCACAAGAGAAGTCTTAAAACATTCAAAATCATGCAAATAATATCAACTCTCTACTCCTCTGACCACAATGGAATAAAACTAGAAATTAATAACAACAAAAGTTTTGGAAACTACACACAGACATGAGAATTAAATAATATGCTTCTGAATGATCAGTGGCTTAATTTGGGAATTAAGAAGGAAATTGAAGATTTTCTTAAAACAAATGATAATGGAAACACAACATACCAAAACCTATGGGAGATGGCAAAAGCAGTACTAAGCGGGAAGTTTATAGCTATAAGTACCTACCTCAAAGAAGAGGAAAAAATTCAGATAAATAACCTAATGATACATTTTAAAGAACTAGAAAAGCAAGAGCAAACCAAATTCAAAATTAGTAGAAGAAAAGAAATAATAAAGATCTGAGTAGAAATAAACAAAATTGAAATAAACAATGCAAAGGATCAATGAAATAAAAAGTTGGTTTTTGGAAAATAAAAAAAAAAAAAATTGACAAGCATTTATCCAGAATAACAAAGAAAAAAAAATCCAAACAAAAAAAAATCAGAAATGAAAAACGGAATGTTAACAACTGATACTACAAAAAATGGAAAAGATCATTAGTGGCTACTATGAGCAACTATCAATTAGAAAATCTAGAAAAAATATACAAATGTCTAGATACATAAAACTACCAATATTAAACCAGGAAGAAATCCCAAATCTGAACATACTAAACAAGTAACAAGATCAAATCCGTAACAAAAGTCTCCCAGTAAAGAAAAGCCCAGGACTTGATGGGTTCATTGATGAATTCTACCAAACATTTTTAAAAAAGCTAATACCAATCCTACTCAAACTATTTCAAAAAATAGAGAAGGAGGGAATACTTCCAAACTAATTCTACCAGGCCAGTATTACCCTGATGCCAAAACCAAAGACACATCTAAAAAATAAGAATAAAACTACAGGCTAATATCCCTAATGAATACAGATTAAAAAATCCTCAACAAAATACTAGCAAGCCAAATTCAACAATACACTGCAAAGATCATTTATCATGACCAAGTGGGATTTTTCTTTGGGATGCATGGATAGTTCAACATACACAAATCAATCAATGTGAAACATCATATCAACAGAGTGAAGGATAAAAACCATATGATCATTTCAATTGATGCTGAAAAGGCATTTGATAAAATTCAACATTTCCTCATGACAAAAACCCTCAAAAAACTGGGAATAGAAGGAACATACCACAATATAATAAAAACCATATATGACGGACCCACAGCTAGTGTCATACTGAGTGGGAAAAAACTGAAAGTCTTTCCTCTAAGATCTGGAACATGACAATGCTGCCATTATCAGCACTGTTAATTAACATAGTACTGAAAGCCCTAGACATTGCAATCAGATAAGAGAAAGATATCAAAGGCATTCAAATGAGAAAAGAAGAAGTCAAATTATTTTTTTTATAGATGATATGATCTTATATTTAGAAAAACCTAAAGACTCCACAGGAAAACTATTAGAACTGCTAAACAAACCTAGTAAATTTGCAACACACAAAAATCAGGAGCATTATGAGAACACGGGGGAACCATGCCCGTGATCCGTTTACCTCCCACCAGGTCCCATCCTTGACAAATGGGAATTACAATTTGCCTTACAATTTAAGACAAGATTTGGGTGGAGACACAGCCAAACCATATTATTCTGTCCCTGGTCCCTCCCAAATCTCATGTCCTTCTCACATTTCAAAATGCAATTATGCCTTTTCAACAGTCCCCCAAAATCTTATTCCAGCATTAACACAAAAGTCCAAGTCCAAAGTTTCATCTGAGACAAGGCAGGAACAAGTTAGTTACTTCCAAGATACAATGGGGGTACAGGCATTCAGTAAATGTTCCTATTCCAAATGGGAGAAATTGGCCAAAACAAAAGGTCACAGGCCCCATGCAAGTCCAAAACGCAGCAGCGCAGTCACTAAATCTTAAAGCTTTGAAATGGTCTCCTTTGACTTCATGCCTCACATCCAGGAAATGCTGATGGAAGGGGAGACTCCCAAGGCTTTGGGCAGCTTTGCCTCTATAGCTCTGCAAGGTATAGCCTCTGCAGCAGCTTTCACAGGCTGGTGTTGAGTGCATGTGGCTTTTCCAGGTGCAAGCTGTCAGTGGATCTACCATTCTGGGGTCTGAAGGATGCTGGCTCTCTTCTCACAGCTCCACTAGGCAGTGGCCCAGTGGGGACTTTGTATGGGGGTTTCAATCCCACACTTCCCTTCCACACTGCTTTAGTAGAGGTTCTACTTTAGGGCTCTACCCCGCAGCAGACTTCTGCCTAGACATCCAGGCATTTCCATATATCTTCTGAAATCTAAGCAGAGGTTCCCAAAGCTCAGCTCTTGTCTTCTGCATATCCTCAGGTTCAACACTGCATCAAAGCCATGAAGGCTTGTGGCTTACACCCTCTGAAGCCACAGCTTGGGCTATACTATGACCCCTTTTAGCCCTGACTGGAGCTGGAGCAGCTGGGACAGAGGGCATCAAGTTCCAAGGCTGCACAGAGGAGAAGGGCCCTGGGCCTGATCCATGAAAGCATGTTTTCCTCTTAGACCTCTGGGCCTGTTATGGGAGGGGCTGCCTTGAAGATCTCTGACATGCCCTGGAGACATTTTTCCCATTGTCTTGGCAATTAACATTCAGTTCCTCATTACTTATGCTAATTTCTGCAGCCAACTTGAATTTCTCCCCAGATCATGGGTTTTTCTTTTCTACCACACACTCAGGCTGCAATTTTCCCAGATTTTTATGCTCTGCTTCCCCTTTAAACATAAGTTCCAATTTCAAACATCTCTTTGTGCATGTAACTGTATGCTTTCAGGAAAAACCAGGTTACATCTTGAATGCTTTGCTCCTTAGAAATTTCTTCTTCCAGAAACCCTAAATCATCTACCTCAAATTAAAAGTTCCACAGATCTCTAGGGCAGTGGCAAAGTGCTGTCAGTCTCTTTGCTAAAGCACAGCAAAAGTGACCTTTGCTCCAGTTCCCAATAGGTTCCTCATCTCCATCTGAGACCACCTTGGCTTAGATTTCATTGTCCATATCACTATATCAGCTTAGATTTCATTGTCCATGTCAGCATTTTGGTCAAAACTATTCAAAAAGCCTCTAGTAAGTTCCAAAGTTTCCCACATCTTCCTGTCTTCTTCTGAGCCCTCCAAACTCTGTTCCTTACCCAGTTCCAAAGTTGCTTCCACATTTTCAAGTATCTTCATAGCAGTGTCCCATTATGGTATCAATTTTCTGTATTAGTCCATTTTCACACTGCTATAATGATACTATCTGAGACAGGGTAATTTATAAACAAAAAAGGTTTAATTGACTCACATTTCCACATGGCTGGGGAAGCCTCAGGAAACTTATTATCATAGAAGAAGGTAAAGGGGAAGCAACCACATTTGGTGGCAGGAGAGAGAGCAGGAAGGAGGACAGGCCAGACACTTACTAAATAACCAGATCTCCTGAGAACTTACTCTCTGTCATGAGAACAGCATGGGTAAAACCACCCCCATGATTTAATCACCTCCCACCAAGTCCCTTCCTTGACACATGGAGATTACTGTTTGGCTTACAATTAGAGATGAGATTTGGGTGGGGACACAGGTAAACCGTATGACTAAGTAAAATAATCCAGGCACAGAAAGACAAATATCACATGTTCTCACTTATTTGTGTGACCCAAAACTCAAAGCAATTGAACTCATGGGCACAGAGAGTAGAGGGATTATAATAGAGGCTGGGAAGGGTATTGGGGGTTTGCAGGGGAGATAGGGATGGTTAATGGGTATAAAAAACAGAAAGAATGAATAAGACCCACTGTTTGATAGCACAACAGGGTGACTATAGTCAATAATAACTTAATTTTACATTTTAAAATAATTTAAAGAATGTAATTGAATTGTTTGTAACTAAAAGGGATTAGTTACAATCAATTGTACTAATGGTATGAATACTCCATTCTCCACAATGTGCTCATTTTACATTGCATGCTTGTATCAAAACATCTCATGTACTCCATAAACATATACACCTACTATGCACCCAGAAAAATTAAAAAATATTATAAAATAAGAATTTGGGTGTATTTCAGCATCTAGGGTTTTGTGTCAGGCCAGAGTCGGGTAGGTTTTGATGTAGTAGTAAACAACATTTCAGTGGCTTAAAACAACATGGTTTTCTGGGCATGGTAGCTCACACCTGTAATCTGAGCACTTTGGGAAGCCAAGGCAGGTGATTCACCTGAGGTGAGGAGTTCAAGACCAGCCTTGGCCAACATGGTGAAATTCTGTCTCTATTAAAAATACAAAAACTAGCTAGGTACGGAGGCAGGCGCCTGTAATCCCAGCTACTTGGATGGCTGAGGCTGGAGAATTGCTTGAACCCAGGAGGCGGAGGTTGCAGTGAACTGAGAGTGCACCATTGCACTCCAGCCTGGGTGACAAGAGCAAAACTCCATCTCAAAAAAAAAAAAATAGTTTCATTTTTTACTCAACAACATTTTCCATCATGTATTGGCTGGGAGCTCTCCTCCATGTCAGACTTGCTCAGGAACTCCACATTTCCTTGATTATTGAAGCAGGGCAAAGAGAAAACGGTCACCCAGAAGCTGTGAAAGTTTCTGCTGGCTATGACACGTTATTTCAACTCACATTTCATTGGCCACAGAAAATCACATGGATATACCTAATTTGTTACAGGAAGGCAAGTCATACCATTGTCATGGAAAGCAGAGATGAGGAAATATTTAGAGAATAGGACCAACTACAAGTTAATAAGAGAGTACAGAAATGCCATGTCAAAGTGCGTGGTACACTGCAGGAGCCAAACATGCCAGCTCCCTGCTGAGAAATGCCCTGATTCTTTGGAGCCCTTTTCTCCCAGCTCTCCTGTTATTCCTTTCAGATGAGACTCCTGCACCAGGAACTCAGAAAGGGTAAAGTCCTATACTCCTCCAACAGGCAGAGTCAGTACCTGAATCATAGACAAGGGCTTGTTGTATTCTGGCCTCAGCATTTTAAAATAGCAGCAGCAGCAGCAGCTAAACATCCAGCATTTATATGGCACAAGCTGTGTGCCAGGCACTTGCTGAGTTTCACTATTCTAAGAGTCTCATTATGTATTTAATCCTGACAACAACTATATAGTTACTATTAGTACGCTTGTTTTACAGATGAGAAAATAGAGGCAAAAATTGTAAAGTAACTTTTCCCAGGTCAATGGTTAGTAATTATCAGGCTGGGATATTCAAACCCATGCAGTTTGCTCCAACATCCATATTCGATTACTTCTATGCTAGACAGACTGGAGAATCAAGACATGCCCATATTACCCAATAGCATCTAATGGCATAGTATGTAGTACAATATTGTTTCTCAGGATATGGAGCCCCTGGGGTCTTATGAAGTAATTTTCTTGACACTCAAAGAACCTTAAATAGCATCGACTCACATGGTGGCAAGCGCATTTTCTTTTCATTGCTTTTCTCCCTTTGTTTTTCATATCTTCTGATTATGTGAAAAAAAAAAAAACTTGGATGTCAAAGACATGGGAGCACTATTGTTAGTGCTAGCCATTATGGTTAATGGTTAACCATTAACCATTGTTAATCTCACTTTAGAAGAAGAGCAGAAGAGCGAGGCCCCCAGCACAGAGGTTGCTGAAGGCAATCATGTCTGCCTAGGTAGAAATAGAATGTTTTAGTTGCATTGTACTTGTCTAATGTTATTCTCTACTATTTGAAAGTGACTGATTCTAGATTTCCATTTATGGCAATAATATAATTTCACTTTAAAACATATTTGTTTAAGTAATAAAAATGAGCTGATATGATAAAATAGAAAAAGAATAGCATGACTAGTGTACAGACAGCTCCAGAAGAGTAGAAGCAGTTGGTCAAAGACTGGAATGTGGGAAACACTATTCTGGAGGGATGAGTTTCCAGGGCAGTAGGCTGGACTTAGGGTAGATGCTACAGTTTTTTTTTTTTTTTTTTTTTGAGATGACATCTCACTCTGTCTGTCACCCAGGCTGGAATGCAGTGGCATGATCTCGGCTCACTGCAGCCTCCACCTCCTGGGTTCAAGCAATTCTCCTGCCTCAGCCTCCTGAGTAGCTGGGATTACAGGTACCTGCCACCACCCCCTGCTAATTTTTGTACTTTTAGTAGAGAGGGGGCTTCACTGTGTTGTTCAGGCTGGTCTCGAACTGCTGACCTCGTGTTTGCCTGTCTCAGCCTCCTAAAGTGCTGGGATTACAGGCGTGAGCCACTGTGCCTGGCCTAAGAAATTATTTTTCTCTGGTCAGCTGCTAGTCAGTGAACAAAGAAAACAATAAGAATCTTCTTTTTTCCACCAATGACAGGCCCTGAACCCTGAGAAGATACACATTTAAGATGAAATGAATATGAGAGAAAGTGGTAAGGTGAAACAAAGAAGACATTCAATTAGCAGGGGGAGAAGTGGGCCTGAATCAGATCAGTAACTAACTGTGTGACCTGGGCGAATTTTCTACCAACTCAGAGCCTCTACCACCATCTACAAACTAACTTGGGGAAATAAAATTTACCCCCCAGGGTTCTTGTGATTATTTAACCATATCATGGGGAAAATATTACCTGACTTATCTTGCTAGCTGTTGGGAAGATCAACCATTCATTCCACAAATTTATAAACCTACCATGTACTAGACAGTCAAAGGACAACCTCAGCTTTTGCCTGTGGAGCTCAGTCAAGTAGGAAATTTTACTAAGAACAGCAAGAGAAACAAAACTGTGCAACTGCCATTTATTGAGGATTTGCCAGTGGCCAGATATTGAACCAAGTGTCCTATATGCATAAGTCCATTTCATCCTAACAATAGTTCTAAATTGCAAAGAAAATTCATACGTATTATTACCCTCATTTTACAGATGAGAATCCTGAAACTTAGAGGGATATAGAATTTACATAAAGTTATTCAACTGGTGAATGGCAGAGCCAGGACTCAAGCACAACTGTTTTCTTTTTAAAACAGAGATCATTAGGCCAGGCGTGCTGGTTCATGCTTATAATCCCAGCACATAGGGAGACCAAGGTGGGAAGATTTCCTGAAGCCAGGAGTCAAGACCAGCCTGAAGACAGGAGTCAAGACCAGCCTGGGCAACATAGCAAGACCCTGCATCTACAAAAATAAAAATAAGAATATCCAGGCATAGTGGTGCATGCCTGTAGCCTCAACTACTCAGGAGCCTGAGGTGGGAAGATCACTTGAGCCCAGTTATAGTCTGCAATGAACTATGATTGCACCACTGCACTCTAGCCTGGGTGACAGAGCCAGATCTTGTCCCTCCCAACCCCCCAAGAAAGTTATCCAGACAAATAGAGGTGGGGTAGACTGGAGCTGCAGTTAAAAAATTAAAAGAACCAGCCCTGCAATCACCAACACACTTTGTAGACTATGAAGCTTTAGGGAG